>JAVFBZ010157606.1:20652-38954 GCA_032466195.1 Katharina tunicata | reverse complement strand
CAGTTATAACCTAAGTCATGTCCTCAGCCAGACCCACGGTCAGGTCCCTAGTCCGACCCTCAAGGCTGCAGTTATAACCTAAGTCATGTCCTCAGACAGACCCACGGTCAGGTCCCTAGTCCGACCCACAAGGCTGCAGTTATAACCTAAGTCATGTCCTCAGCCAGACCCACGGTCAGGTCCCTAGTCCGACCCTCAAGCTTTCAGTTATAACCTAAGTCATGTCCTCAGTCAGACCCTCAGTTAAGCTCTCAGTTAGGCCCCGGGTCAGACCCTCAGTCAGACTCACGGTCAAGGCCTCAGTCAGATTCACGGTCAGGCCCTCAGTCAGACCTTCAAACCCTCAGTTATAGGCCGTAGCCCAGGCCTCAGTCAGACTCACAGTCAAATCCTCAGTCAGGCCCCCAGTCAGCCAAGAGTCAGGTCCGCAGTAAGGCCCTCAGACAGATCCAAAGCTAGTCAAGTCCTCTGTCAGACCCTCTGAAAGGCCTTTGGCCAGGCACTGAACAGCTAGCAGTACATACTGGTCACATAGGACCACACTGTCAACCGGTAGAAAAACAAAAATACTGCCTTGAGAAAATAACCAAGATTGGGAGAGAATTTCCAATAAGTTGGATGTGATGTTCCCGCAGGAAAGATGTGTCTCCCGCCAAAAGAACTGGAACCGACTTAACGCAAGTAAAATGCATTTATATTTTAAGAGAAGGACTTGTTAGAAGACAAATACCATACCAAGGATTTAAGAATTGTAAATTTTTGGAATAGGTGATATCATATGTATGTAGTACTTACCTAACAGTACATCACTATCTGCTAAAAAAAAAATAGTAATGAAAACGAAAAATACAAAAAGTGCCCTATTCTCGTTTCCGTGCACTTATACACAAGACTTTTATCTCCAAGTAAGTGATGCCCAACTATTTCGCTTACTCGCTTCTCGACTGCTAGAGTGTAATGTGTGTTGTTAGTAGTGTTAATTATCTATCTGATTATCAGCTCTTCGTGCTCGACTGTTAGTAAAACAATGCATTTCATCAAACGCGTGTTGGACAATTTGTCACCCAGAAGCAACAAACTAGGTTTATTGCAAAAACGAAAAACGTTGTAAAAGCCATCCCGCGATCTCCCCAGCCACCGGAAAACTTCCATTTACTTAAGGTCAACGAGGTGATTCGAGCCTATACCGGGTACAGTACGGGAGGCTCAGCATTCAACTAATTGAGGCACAGCGCAATCCTAGAGTTGTTTAGAGTTACTGGTATTAGAAATATTTTCTTTTAAACATTATCTTAGAGTTAATTAAAATGTAATATAGAGCATATTCGCGGATAGCTAGCGTTTATTTCAGGGTTAAGAGAATACAAATCTGCATTTGTCGTATGTCAAATTTCAATTGAACATACTAACAAGTGTGTCGTTTGTTAAAATCGCAATTGAACATTCAAACAAGTGCTTCCTATGTTAAAATCGCAATAAGACAAACAAACAATTGTGGCATTTGTTAAAATCCCAATTAAACATACCAACAAGTTTGCCATGTGTTAAAATCTCCATTAAACATACACACATGTTTGCCATGTGTTAAAATCTCAATTAAACATATACACACAATTGTGGCCTAGGTTACTTTTGTTGGTACAAGTAGTTAATAGAGAAGAGTTATTCGGATTGTTTGGATGGATGTACGAGAGTCCTTTTGTATAAACAAAATAATGAATGTTTTCTTGTTAAGTCGATGAAACGTACCAACGCTTGAAGAAAAAAAATCACCGAAATATGAGACAAACTGGCTTCCGTAGTCATCTAGCATAATACTGTTTATTATAAACTGTAATTAGGTGCTCGTTATTATGTTAAAAGAGTTCATGTAGATGTAGATGAACATCGAGTGCTCTATACTGGACAGGGTATTTTTCTCACTTCCAATAAACACACGACAAAGATACCTACGACGCTTATTTCCGTGTACGATCATTACCTGAGTCAGCCGTGTTCACAGAGATGAACATCGAGTTCGTGTCAAATATTTCATAGTTCTTTCACCTGAATGAAAAGTTGACACTTTTTAAAAGAACCCGATTAATCAAAATGTGAAAGCAATTAGCAACGTAATTTCTAAATTTCCGGTAAACGACTGGGCAGAAAAAATATGAAAGCAATTAGCAACTTTACTTCTAAATTTCCGGTAAACGACTGGACAGACAATGGACGTGAAGGTGGCTATTGTTACTGATTAACGTATGAAAGTGACGTCACCACAATTACTTCTCATGTACGATTCCAAACTAACTCTCTTCATACAAATTCGAAAACTTCTCATTTATATATGAAGACATCGGAAAAGACAAATGGAAAAATTCGAAAACCTGTAGAAAAAATTGTAAGCTGAGGCACCAGCTTGGCATATAAGTGGTTAATGCTTCGGAGACATTGATCCAAAACAAACACAGTAGCTATATTCATGCAACCCTTTATGGTATTAAACAATCTTTTTATTATTGCCTTAAACGGGATTCAATCTACATGATTGTATAACACGAGATTTCACTGAAAACAACGTGAAATCATCAACTCTGGCACATGGCATTAACTGACATAAACTTTCAATCAATCTTGACTTGTTTGCGAAATATTCAGAACGGGATGTTTTTAATCTGCGCAAGGCTATTTAAATTATGAACGGCACAGTGGATTGGTCCTGTTGCACAGCACATTTTCTAATCATTTAATCTTTGACCTTTTCATGTCAATCTTACATTTTCACTTCACATTGCTGACATTCCGGCAGATGCATTCAGTGGAATGGAATGCATACAAGCCGTGGGGTCAAGATCACAACACAAAATATTTGTATTATAAAGTTTACAAGCATACCTCGAACTTATAACCTAGTATAAAATTACATTTAAGTGTGCAAAGATAATGAAAAGAATTTCAAGTTTTCAGAAAATTTTATTGAATTTGGTAAATTTGGTAAATTAACTATATTGCAGCGACCAATCTTTAAAACTCATACAATTATGGTACGTTATCTTTAACTAGAATTGATTCGAATTGCGCGAGAACAGGAACAAATATATCTAGTGCCTAAGCATGTGTCACTACATTGTTTGTAGTTGTTTAAATTTGATGGGAAGTGCATGCACCTTTGTAATATCGATGTCTCTTGATGTCTTGAATACATACATCCCAAAAAAGAGCTTATTTAAATTGTCGTCTATAAATCTTTTACAACACCGAATGCCACCCAATGTTATCAAGGAGTTCACATTTAATTAATACTGTAACAAGCATCAGACAGTGCGACCCCAAATGTATAATAACAGCCGACACGCGTCCTGCTAGTTACTTTGTCATTTACACCCACTGTCCTGTTCAAATTCCATATTTATAAAGCCAGTATTCCAGTGTGTCGAGTTCAACTAACACGAGACGGCGTGCACGGGAATATTAAACGATGTGCTTTGTCGCATTAATAACAATTTCTGGCAAGATCCCAGTATATCATACTGTAGAGTTCATTCATGTGGGGGGCATCCAAGTACAAGCTTGTTAAGATTGATTAGTGGTGATAAGGGGAACTTCAAGCTTTACGTGCAAATTGCGGCTTCCAGAACGTTTCCTATCTCAACTGATGGGAAACAGATAGTTCATCAATCGGCAAAGGCCAGCAAAGTATTTATATTTATATAAACTGTTCAGTCTTATGTATTTAAGAGTGAAAACTAATAAAAATCACCGGTAAATAAACTTCGACATGGTGAATGCGAAATAATCGCGGTATCGGCATAGAGCAATTTTACACAAAAAGTGGTTTACCATGTTAGAAAGATAAATATAGCCTCGTAAGCTATTGTTGATAAGGAAACCTTCATTTGGTTCAGTATATGCAGTAGCATAGTCGACACCGTAGTTGACACCTTTTTTGATTCAGAGGTCTTAGCGCTACTCATCTTTCGGTGTTTCAATAGATAGACTTGGCACTATGGACAATATTCAAACTCTAATAGATTTAAACTATTTACTGTGTGACTTGATCCATCATCAAAAGCTTTTCTTGGACAAATCAATATATATATACTGTCACAATGAATTGTACACCTGTTTTAAGGCTGTCTCTGTAGCCTACAATTTATTTATCTTTTTTACTATACTAGTACCTCTGACTGAACTAAAATCTACGATACTTTCCGTCTACCCACTCAGTACAACTGGTATGAGGTTATGTACGGCTACGCACGTATTAGACCATAAACAAAATCATTGAGGTCCATTGAAGACGTAATATAGGCTTTGAGTGGGAGTATATCATATTATATGACTGGCCTAGTGAATGCAATGGGACAATACAGCCTAATATAACACTGCTCTAATTCGCACACATTGAGAGTAACGTTTCACTTTTTACCAAAGACAAACTAAATTGCACAACATTCATTATTTGATTTGCACCAATTGTCTGTACCGTAACGTTAAAAGAAACATAAAAGTTCTGTTTTGGAGGTAGACATAAGAACAGTAAAACGCAAAGTTTCCCGAAAATTTGGAACATTTTTTTATGTGACAATGGACTTCGTCCGCAGATGTTTTCATTTTCTTACCACGTAATATAATCACTTCAGTCAATCAAAGACGACAACAATAAAATGGTATCTCCTGTATGCCATAGACGTCTTGTAAGAAACGGAAGGGATGATGTCCGATCACAAGTCTGTTAGTGTTTTATCAAACAATCAAAATCATTGAAGTCATACAATGATCAGCTGGTGAACTTCAGTGATATTATACTATCTCCGGAATTGATAAATAAAGTTTCAACTGTCAACATTTAGTCATTCAAATGACGGAAGCATGTAGGGCTGATATCTACAACGGTAGTGCTGTCAAGGGATCAAACTTCAAAAATAAAACTATGGAACCATTGTCTGTAGATCAGCCGGCAGGCAAATGTCTGTAGAACAACCGGCAGGCAAATGTATATAGAACAACCGGCACACAAATGTTTGTAGAACAACCGGCATGCAAGTGTATGTAGAGCAACCGGCAGGCAAATGTGTGTAGAACAACCGGCAGGCAAATGTTGTAGAACAACCGGCAGGCAAATGTTGTAGAACAACCGGCAGGCAAATGTGTAGAACAACCGGCAGGCAAATGTTGTAGAACAACCTGCAGGCAAATGTATGTAGAACAACCTGCAGGCAAATGTGTGTAGAACAACCGGCAGGCAAATGTTGAAGAACAACCGGCAGGCAAATGTATGTAGAACAACCTGCAGGCAAATGTGTGTAGAACAACCGCCAGGCAAATGTTGAAGAACAACCGGCAGGCAAATGTATGTAGAATAGCCGGCAGGCAAATGTCTATAGAACAGCCGATAGGCAAATGTATGTAGAATAACCAGCTGGCAAATTAATGCACTTATAAATACGTCACCATTTATCAATTATAATGCTACACTTACTGTTTTTTTTTATATTTCATTCATTCCTTATTTAATTTTACTCTCCTCTAATTTGTTTAGGAATTGAAACAACATAGTTTTAAACAAATTACAAAAGAGCTCTAAAAAATTTGTTTACGACTATAGAAGAACTGTTTATATGCTTCTCTGCTATAAAAAGCGTATAGACACTCTGATCAAAATGTATTAACTGTGGGAAGGTGTGCAACTGTACGAATAATAGAAACCTTCCTTCTTGTGTGAATTGTTTAGGAAGAGCTAGAAATAGTGAATATTCCCTACGTGGTATAAATGCTGTTAAAGGGCTCTCTGTTCAACAATACGGTCTAAATTACAAGGGTACGAAATCTTGAAAGGAACAGACAGATCGGCAAAAACCCGTAGAATCGGTTATCTGCTTAGGTCATTATTTTAATAGATTAATTGTATCATCTTTATTCTATATAAGCCTTTGTGATAGCTCATTTAACTTAATTCATTTAACTTAAAATTTTGATAATTTCATACTGCATGTCAATATTAGAGGACAATTGTTTTTAATGTTTTAACATCGAATAAAATCTTATCTTATTTTATCGTACGTTGTCTTACGTTGATTTGTGTGAACTGGTTAAATAAAGTTCATTCTTACATCATTTGTCATTGGTGGTTATAGAGGCTACTTTAGTTAATTGCACGTCTAACAGTTTCCATGTTACCTATATGGTTAACAAGCTGAGGTAAGCCGTCGGCTTGGCCGGAAAACAAATCTGACCAGTTGCCTGTAGGGCTGGTCTCGACAGGCGTGTCCTCATTATTGATACTGCGATGACCACGTCACCGTCGTAATGTAAGAGAAACAAAAGCGTAAAACCGAAAAAAACTGACAAAGAACAAACCGGATGAAACACCACCATTTTGTGTGTCCCACTCTAATTTGACCTTGAATCTAGTTTGTGTTAGTGTCGTGATTATAAAAGGGTATTTACCTAAAGGTGGGACAAGTTTAGAAGTACATAATGGACATACTGTTTTTTTTTTTATAAAGATAAAATCTAAGTTTTAAGACACGAATTTGATTTCCAAAATATTCTCTACGTCTCGTATTAAACTTCGGACACACAGTTCACCAGGCACAAGCTATCTATGTAGATTTTATTACACAGTCAATACACGGAAACAGGACGCAAACAAGATTTAGAATAGACAACATGATCAGCACATTTCAATATGAACTTTGTTAAACTCGAGATCACACCGAATATACAAAAGAGCCAGTAAGACTTCCAAATAATGCACAATGCACAAACATTATTTATTGTCAACTTATTCAACACAAGCTTTCCGAGACATTCATTTAAGACTTTTCAGCCAACAATCGACGTTTTAGAATATCGGCCTGCGTTAAACTATAGCTCAAGGATATGCGAAATTCATATACAGGACGCGCTTTGACTTAAATTCTCGGAAAGTCTACCGATTTGTCGATTCTTCATAAAGGAATTTATTTTTACTGTTTTTGTTTGTTTTTGTCTATTCTTCACAACTGATCGTCTGCGACTGAGTTTATTTTGTAACTTCTTCATAACGGAATCTGCTTCTACTGAGTTTATTTTGTAACTTCTTCATAACGGAATCTGCTACTACTGGGTTTATTTTGTAACTTCTTCATAACGGAATCTGTGACTACTGAATTTATTTTGTAGCTTCTTCATAACGGAATCTGCGACTACTGAGTTTATTTTGTAGCTTATTCATAACGAAATCTGTGACTACTGAGTTTATTTTGTAACTACTTCATAACGGAATCTGTGACTATACGGAGTTTATTTTATTTAACTTTTCCACAATTAAATGACAACTGACTTCATTTGGTTCATTTTTTATAACTGAATTTCCGACAATGAGTTTTTTGTCTATTCTTCGTAAGTAAATATCCGGCTAGTGAGTGATTTCAGTTCTTCATAACTGAATTGTTGATTACTGTGTTTATTTTGCCTACTTTCGTATTAAACTGAAACTCCGACTACTGAGCTCATTTAGTCTATTCGTCATTTTCGAATCCATTACTACTGATTTTATTTGGTCAACTCTGTTTATCTTGTTTAGCCTGTGTATTATATTGTCCTATGCATGTTGGGAGCTTAGTTGTATCTACATCTGCATCACCTAAGTTAGCCTGTAACGAGATCGTTAAATCAAATCAAAACAATCTATTTTAACAACAATTTCTATATACCGATTAAATAGGATTTGTTAATTGTTATAGACAATCGGAAAGAAGACCTTTCAACTCCTTTGTTGAACCAATAAAACAAACAAAAAGTCTCATTGTTATTTTAATTTGACATGGATAACACAGTAAATATCTTTCATTGGTCAACTTCTCACTGCGGCTAAATTAGTATACTGTAATGAGGCCAATTTGCTGACTATAACCCCATCATTGCTGGACGTGGCGCCAAACCGTTTAAGTACATAGCCGTGATGCTTGCGTCTTTATTTTCACTGAAATGGCTGTAGGCCCTATATCGGACAACATATGCTGGATACTATATGGGCATCACGACAGCATAAGTTAATGTTAAGCACACTAGAGCCTGTAGCGAAAAATTACGCTAAAAGATCGTGTAACCGATGTTGGATTGATAACTGAAGCAGCCTGGATACGTGACCACAGAGCGGTACAAATGATAAGGGGTGATCCGGTACACGGGGCACAGACAATCCCTGGACGGAACAGGGCTTCAAAATTCTTAGTATGACATTATCTATCTTTCAACAAGTGAATAAAGAGCTATAGTTTGAGGTCACAAAACAACCATTATTTGTGTTGACTTTCGTTTGACGCAGAGTACTTTGACATACTTTTAAGACAGTCACTTGTATCGAATGTTCAGTAGTAAATAATGTTGAGTTGCTGATATAAAACATACGATAAGTCAAGTCGGACTCAGAAACACTGTGACATACATTACAATATAAACAGATAGGACCAAGCCCGTCCCGGCGTACATCCGGGTTACAGTGGAATCGGTTCGCCTGACCTAGTCAATAAGTTTAACACATGTTAAACACTTTTCGATTTTAAAATATTACAGTAGTTTACCTTAGAAATAACTCCGAAAAATGATAGAGTTCATTGTTTATATTTTGGCTTTTATTACTATCCTCAGCTAACCGCCTTAAGATCAACCGAACCATATAAAGTAAACGCACACCATCAATTCTCCGAGCTGTGGCTTAGAAGTACACATTCACTATCAATTCTACGAGTTATGGCTTAAAAGATAAACATTCACTATCAATTCTCAAAGTTATGGCTTATAATTTAAACATTCACTATCGGCTATCCGAGTTATGGTTTGTAGGATAAACATTCACTATAAATTTCCGACTTATGGTTTATAAGGTAAACATTCACTAGCGGTTCTCCAAGTTATAGTTTGTAAGATAAACATTCACTATAAACTCTCCGAGTTATGGCTTAGAAGATAAACATTCACTATCAATTCTCCGAGTTATGGCTTAAAAATAAACATTCAATATCAATTCTCCGAGTTGTAGATTCACTATCAATTCTCCGAGTTATGACTTATAAGATTAACATTCACTATCAATTCTCCGAGTTATGGATTCACTATCAATTCTCCGAGCTATGGCTTAAAAATAAACATTCAATATCAATTCTCCGAGTTATAGATTCATTATCAATCCTCCGAGTTATGGCTTATACGGTAAACATTCACTATCGCTTCTCCGAGTTATCGCTTACAAGTAAACATTCACGAGTTTTGGCTTATTAGGTAAACATTCACTACCGGTTCTCCGAGTTATGGTTTGTAAGATAAACATTCACTATCAATTTCCGAGTTCTGGGTTATACGGTAAACATTCACTATCGCTTCTCCGAGTTATCGCTACTATCAATTCTCCGAGTTATGGCTTAAAAGATAAACATTCACTATCAATTCTGCAAGTTATGGTTTATAAGATAAACATTCACTATCAATTTCCGAGTTATGATTTATAAGGTGAACATTCACTCTCAATTCTCCGAGTTATGGCTTAGAAAATAAACCTTCATTATCAATTCTCCAAGTTATGGTTTTGTTCTTTAACGATAAAGTGTTCAATGTGAAAAACATCCCAACGTGTGCATACGAATAAAAGACACGACTAAGGGGTGGAGGGAGAAGGAGGGGAGGGGAGATCCTGCTTTTTAAAAATATTTTAACTCAAGTTTAAACTATTTTCACCTGGTAAAAAAAATTTACGAGTTGAAGCAATTTCTGGGTGGAAATTATTTTATGTATTAATTGAATTAATTCCCTAGGAATTGAAACAATCTCCCTCGATTTTAAATAATGAAGCGTGGGTTGAATGAATTTCTTTCCGAATGGAAATTATTTTGATTATAGTTAAAAGCACTTCAAAGCGTGTAGATAGGATTTTGACTGTGGATGAAACATTATGAAATGAAAAATATAACAAATAAACAAATAAGCAATTTGTTTCATTTATTTGTTTCTTTTCTAACTGATGTAATGTTGTTAGAATATTGTAAACAAAATATTCTTTGAAATAAATTGGAATATTCAGCAATTAATATAACTTGAGATTACTAAATGTCACTGTCGTCAAAACAGGTAACAGAAAGTTTTTAACGGCTGTTATATTATATCTTTCTCGCGGTGTTATACTGGTAAAGTTGTAATAATAAAAGTCCTAATTCTAAAAAAACATATTGTCGCGATATGAAAAGTTAACATGCAAAGTGCATCACAGTTTTTTTTTAAACATAAAAGGATGGATATATTTTATTTAAACATTGAAACATGTTAACTCAGATACATTATAAAAAAGAATAACAGCTGCAAGGATTACATGTGACAAAAAAAAGTTCATTAGGTTCTTAAAAAATAAGCGATTTTTTTCATATATTTGTTATTTTTTTAATTAATGTAATATCTTTCAGAGACATTTAGAAGCTACAAATTAAAGCTTAATGCGGATAACAACAACAAAAACCAATAAAAAAAAGTTGGTATCCATAAAGCCTTAATTTGTAAACTGATTTAATGTTGTGAGATATTCTAATCAAAATATTCTTTGAAATAACTTGGAATATTGAAATTCAGCAATTAATATAACTTGACATTTCTGTCACTGACGTCAAAACAGGTAACATAAATTTTGATGACGGATATATTCTATATATATTTTTGTCAAGAGTAATCACACTGGCACAGGGATATCGACTAATTAAAGTCGATAAATTATCTCATATTCTAGATCAATTCTCAGAGACAAGTTTCTAGATAGACCTGAATCTCGAGTTGTTCTGGATAAGCTAAAGGCGCATATTTATATCCTTCTCGCTGTGTTTTACTGGTAAAATTGCAAAAACAAACAGTCCTTCCAAATAAACATATTGTCGGGAAAACTTCATTCTAGACCATAGGCCCACAAGAAAATCTAAAGCTTTGGTCGGAGCTAAAAAGTTAACCTCTGCAAAGTGAATTTCCGTCGCCATACAATCAGTTATTTTAAATTTATACTTTGGTGAAAAACGCTTTGATTTTTCAGGTGCATGGATAGTTTTAAAAATTAACTGTGTTTTAACTTCACTAAAATTATGTTTTAAAACATGAAAGGATGTACATTTTAAACTTAACTAGATACAATATTATTATATAAATTATAAAACAGAGTACCTAAAATTCATTATACACATACACAAAAATAACCCTAATGTTAACTTAGAACTCTCCGAGTTATGGTTTTGTTCTGTAACGATAAAGTATTCAAAGCGAAAAACATTCCAACGTGTGCATACGAATAAAAGAAACGACTTGGAAGTGGAGGGAGGAGGAGGGGAGGAGGGATCCTGTTTTTTTTTTTAAATATTTTAACTCAAGTTTAAACTATTTTAACTCAAGTTTATACTATTTTAACTCAAGTTTAAACTATTTTCACTCCGTAAAAATTATTTACGAGTTGAAGCAATTTCTGGGTGGAAATTATTTTATGTAGTAATTAAATTAGTCCAGCTGGTATTGAAACTATTTCCCTCGATTTTAAATATTAAAGCGTGGTTTGAAAGAACTTCTTTCAGAATGGAACTTATTTTAATTACAGTTGAAAGCTCTTCAAGCGTGTATATAGGATTTTGATTGAAAGGTTGTAACGGCTGTTATATTATATGTTTCTCGCGGTGTTATACTGGTAAACTTGTGATAATATAAGTCCTTAATTCCAAATAAACATATTTTCACAATATAAAAAGTTAACTTATGCAAAGTTCATTACAGTTTTGTTAAAAGGATGGATATATTTCATTTAAACATTGAAACATGTTATTTTAACTCAGATACATTTTTAAAAAGACAAACAGCTGCAAGGATTACATGTGACAAAAAAAAAGTTCGTTTGGTTCTTCAAAAATATGCGATTTATTTCTTTTAGAGGCATTTAGAAGCTACAAATTGAAGATTTATGCGATAACAACAACATCGAAAAACAACAAAAGATGTTGGTATACATAAAGCCTTAATTTGTAAACGGATTTAATGTTGTGAGATATTTTAATCAAAATATTATTTTTAAAAAGTATAACAATTGCAAGCATTACATGTGACAAAAAAAAAAGTTCGTAAGGTTCTTAAAAAATAAGCGACTTTTAAAATATATTTGTTATTTTAAAATTAATGTAATATCTTTCAGAGGCATATAAAAGCTACAAATTAAAGCTTTATGCGGATAGCAACAACAACAAAAAACAAAAAAAATAAAGTCGGTATCCATAAAGCCTTAATTTGTAAGCTGAGTTAATGTTGTGAGATATTCTATAATCAAAGATTTTTTTTATTTTTTTTATTTTTCTTAAAATTTATTATCCATAAATAAATATATATAACAAAATGTACAATCATATAACATATTCCCTAAGACTACCTTTTTCCATTGTCTTATAAATAGCTTTTATGTGTCCTTTTTATATCACCACAAAAGGCAGTCAATTCCTCAGTCCGACGTGTACCTTGTACTTTACATAACATTCAAATCTATTTGTCAAAGAATTCTTTATATAAATTTATATATCATTCTCGCCTTCAGTCCTTCCAAATAAACATATTGTCGCAAAAACTTCATTCTAGACCATAGTCCCACAAGAAAATCTAAAGCTTTTGTCGGAGCTAAAAAGTTAACCTCTTCAAAGTGAATTTCCGTCGCCATACAGACAGTTATTTTCAATTTTTCCTTTGGTGAAAAACGCTTTGATTTTTCATGTGCATGGATAGTTTTTACAATTTATTGTATTTTAACTTCACTACAATTATGTTTTAAAACATGAAAGGATGTAAATTTTAAACTTAACTAGATACAATATGATAATGTAAATTATAAAACGGAGTATCTGAAACTCATTATATATATACATACACAAAAACAACACTAATGTTAACTTAGAACCCGGGGATAAGGTTGAAAAGGTATAGGTAAAATCTGAACAAAGAAAGTCTCGAAAATATATTTAAAAAAATCACATAAAAAAAACTTCACTGTATGGTTCTTGCATTTGGGGTGTTTTAGTTCCCGGTTTTTGAAAAATTAATTTAATCACTTGTAGGCCTATGTTTTAGACCATACTTTCTTAAGTGAAATGCAAGATGATGTTTGTGTGTTGCTGTTTTTCTTCTGTTATGCCCAAAAACGTTTTTTTAAATTTGTTTTTAGTTTATTATTGAATTGTTGTTTAACTCTTCGCCTTGCAGATGTATTGCGGAAAACCGGGTTGAAACGTGATAAAAACCAGCCTGAAGCAGCCGAAAACTTCCCTGCTATAACCCAAGGTCAACAAAGAGACTCATATATACCGCATGGGTACAGTGGATCCCAACGTTAGCCTTCATTTTCGTTACTAAATTGCATTTATTTTACATTAACTTCTATGTGAGTGTTCTATGTTTGTATCGTTAACACTTATTACGACGAAAGTGAAGAAGTATTTTAAATAATGTGTGTATGATTTGTAATGGAACCTGATTTGCTGTCAAAGTGTCGTTATGTATCCCTTTAATATTCGATATAACATTTCTCTTATATTGATATATTAGGTCCTATACATGACCATACTACCAAACAGAAATAAATTAAAAACTATCAAACAGAAGCGATTCTAAAAATATTTAACAGAACTGATCCTAAATATATTAAACAGAAGCGAATCTAAAATTTCAAACAGATGTGAATCTAAAATATCAAACAGAAGTGAATTTAAAAACCATCAAAAAGAAGTGAATCTAAAATTATCAAACAGGGGTGTAACTAAAATTGTTAGAAATATCAAACAGAAGTGAATCATAAAATATCAAACATGTAGAAGTGAATCTAAAATGTGGTTCTTCCTATTTAAATTTATTTCTTTATTACATTTATAAATTTATATAGTGCGCGTGTCCGGTTTCATGACATAATATAAACGCCGTGTTTGATCTTTCAGCTTTTAAATGTATGTTAAACTTAATAAATTTAAAGAGACTCTTTAGAATATTCTAATAATATTATTTTTTTATATTAAAAGCTATTTTTCTTTGTGTCGCGTTGTTTAGTTTTCGTGTAATCAATAACAATTTATTTTCATTTGTTCACCTGTGTATATATAGGTTATGCTTTTACTGAGAAACTTTGACAGTTAAAAGAAAATCGGGCCATACACACATACTTTGAAAAACATTTAATTCTTAACATGCCTAACACTCATGAAACGGTTTTGATAAATTTAAATCTTTGCAACAATCTGTTTTTTATATACATATAAACAATCAGCACAAATGAGGTTTTTTAAAATTATTCGTCCGTATAATTTTTGACACAAAAAAAAAAACTATTTCGACATACACAAGACTTTTAATCGATTTCGGCAAGATTTTTTAACTTATATTATTATGCTATTATTAATATTATTATTCCACAGATGGGATTGGAGATATTTTTTTTAAAAAGTTTATAATTTCCTATTTTGTTTTGTACATTTCAAAATCCTTAAAACTACAATATAATGTCTTTTCGTTAAAATTTGCGATAAATGGTGGAATGGTGGGAACACTTAATTTTTCCTTTTTTTTTTTATATCTAAAATGTTTTAGTTCAATATTATTTTTTTTACAAACTTTCTTGTAATTCGTTATGTATTTTTTAATGTCACGTATTGGAAAATATCCCGGCACATCATGCCTTTACAATTTTTAGTTTTAGACAGATTTAGTTTTTTCATTTTCTAGAAAAAAACATCATAGTTACGCACATGGTCAACACGTTCATTTGCACAAGGAAACACATTAAGAAATACTTATAAACCTTTTGTAAACTACCATGACATCCTTCGTAGTATAAATGTGCTTGGGAAATTTATTTAGTTATTCTAAACAAAAACGAATCTTCTATAATTTGGCCTGTACGTTAAAAGAATAACTTCTCTTTTTTGTTTATGAAAACGTGACTAATTTTTTGCTGCTTAACCAATAAGGAAGTATTCACGAAACACGAATTATGCATCACTTAACTTTATTACATGAAATCATAGTGTTATCAATTTAAATTAAGCATTGTGACGTATTTGTAACTCAATAAAAACTCAATAACACCAACTAGTGAAAATACTCAAAGTATTACTTCAAATGCACAAATTTACCTTTTGACTAAAAGTAGTACCGTATATATAAACAAATTTACCCTTTGATGCCTAAGTGCCCTTAAGTGTCTTATAATATATAAAGAGGCAAACAAAAAAAAATCGCAAAATTTTAATATAAAAAAAATAAATATATATAAAGCCTCTGTAGCTCAGTCGGTTAGAGCGTTGGCCCTGATAGCCAGAGACCCGAGTTCGAATCCCGGTGGAGGCAAGCAAAATTTTCTTTCTCTACATTTATACAAAAAAATATAACGTGTTTATTTATTAAAAATTGACCGATATTCCGTTTTAATCGCTATACCAGTAACATCGTGTATATAATATATATTGCAGTTAGATATAAACGGAAGGGACATTTTTTTAAAGCAATTTTCGCTCGATATTCTCGTTTAAATATGTATCATAAACATTAAATAATTTTTAAAAATCTCTCTTTTTATTTTAGGCGGACACTTTATTTAAAAACGAACCAGCCACAATTTTCACTGCGTTTAATGAGTTTTCTTTGTCTATTTGTTAACCTGTATTCATATTCGCTTACACTTTATTGCAGTCATCTTGCTTAAGCAAGCTGCTGGAGAAATTAGACTGTGACCTGTCTTATTTCCTGTCACTACAGAAGTGGTGTGATATTACATCACTGGAGGGCAAATAAAGCCGTATCACTAACACATCATTGGTCCTATACAACTACCACGTGACAGTCGAGTCACTACTTGCTCTATTTATCTGAATGAATAAGTGTCGTTGGGAGAGAGGGACCCAAAACATTAATACAGCTATTACAATACTTTTTGGCTCAACTGAATTAAATAACACATCTGCTTTATTTCCACTGTTGATATAACTACGGTTTGTCTAACGCTGGACCGAGTGGCTTATCGTTAAACACCCGAGCTCTGGCAGTAATTTAGTTCCGATGGTCTGACATATTTCATATTTAAGCTAGGTCAGTCGCACTCTATACTCTCTATTATTTGACCTGGATGCATACACACGTCTATTTACTGATCTCAGTCGTTCTAACTTCACAATAGAATATAGTTGTTAATAGGTGTGGCGATGGACAATGGGACTGTTTAAGCCTTTAGGGTAGGATGATGTTTACCATACAATGTCTATTCCACTGATATTCTCTAAAACAACTAAAGAATAGCAAATAGAATGTAGGTCAAATAATATTTAAAAATGCGCTTTAAATAAAACATCCTCTTTTGTATCTATCTTATTGTTCTCTGTTAATCCGTCACCAGTTGGTTGATTGCCTGATGGAAAATGGACTCGCTTATATTTAAGACAAAAGCCAGGAACTTATTGTAATGCACGAAAATACGTCGCACTTGTGAGTTTTAATAATGGTTTAGACAGGCATTAATTGTACATTGTAGCTTTGTATGGTAATCAATTTTGAGTCAGAATAGATAAGTGGTAAAGCTGCATAATATTAGAGATAATTAATGACAACAAGTCAAACAAATGTAACAGGTGCGCGAACTGAAGAACGACTTGTGCTGGACTTATGGTTATAGTTATTGAAAATCACTCTCCCGTAAACATACATTGTACAAATAATATTTATATTCCACACAAAGACAGCAAAAAAGCACACGTTTGTGACCCAATAGATGTATAATTTTGCTCGTGACCTAATCTACTATGATAAAGTATTATTAACACGAAAAGCAGTATTGTTCACCTAAATGAAATCAAATATCGCTAGAGAACCTAGCGATCTCCAAAACCTGATATACAGCCACCTAGTGATCTCCAGAACCTGATAAACAGCCACCTAGCGATCTCCAAAACCTGATATACAGCCACCTAGTGATCTCCAGAACCTGATATACAGCCACCTAGCGATCTCCAAAACCTGATATACAGCCACCTAGTGATCTCCAAAACCTGATATACAGCCACCTAGTGATCTCCAGAACCTGATAAACAGCCACCTAGCGATCTCCAGAACCTGATATACAGCCACATAGCGATCTCCAAAACCTGATATACAGCCACCTAGTGATCTCCAGAACCTGATAAACAGCCACCCAGTGATCTCCAGAACCTGATATACAGCCATCAAGTGATCTTCAGAACCTGATATACAGCTACCTAGCGATCTCCAGAACCTGATATACAGTCACCCAGCGATCTCCAGAACCTGATATACAGACACCTAGCGATCTACACCTGACATAAGCCATCAAGCGATATCGAGAACCTGATAAACAGCCACCGAGTGATCTCCAGAACCTGATAAACAGCCATCAAGCGATCTCCAGAACCTGATACAGCCAGCTAGTGATCTCCAGAACCTAATAAACAGCCACCCAGTGATCTTCAGAACCTGATAAACAGCTATCAAGCGATCTTCAGAACCTGATATGCAGCCACATAGCTATCTCCAGAACCTGATATACAGCCACCTATTGATCTCCAGAACCTGATACAGCCACCTAGCGATCTCCAGAACCTGATATACAGCCACCTAGCGATCTCCAGAACCTGATATACAGCCACCCAGTGATCTTCAGAACCTGATAAACAGCTATCAAGCGATCTTCAGAACCTGATATGCAGCCACATAGCTATCTCCAGAACCTGATATACAGCCACCTATTGATCTCCAGAACCTGATATACAGCCATCAAGCGATCTCCAGAACCTGATATACAGTCACCTAGCGATCTCCAGAACCTGATACACAGCCACCTAGCGATCTCCAAAAGCTGATACACAGCCACCTAGCGATTTCCAGAACCTGACATACAGCCACCTAGCGATCCCAAGAACCTGATACAGCCAGCTAGCGATCTCCAGAACCTGATATACAGCCACCTAGCGATCTCTAGAACCTGATATACAGCCACCTAGCGATCTCCAGAACCTGATAAACAGCCACCTAGCGATCTCCAGAACCTGATACAGCCAGCTAGTGATCTCCAGAACCTGATACAGCCAGCTAGTGATCTCCAGAACCTGATATACAGTCACCCAGCGATCTCCAGAACCTGATACAGCCAGCTAGTGATCTCCAGAACCTGATAAACAGCCACCTAGCGATCTCCAGAACCTGATTAACAGCCACCTAGCGATCTCCAGAACCTGATATACAGCCACCTAGCGATCTCCAGAACCTGATATACAGCCACCTAGTGATCT
>JAVFBZ010157606.1:0-14078 GCA_032466195.1 Katharina tunicata | reverse complement strand
CCTCAGCCAAAGTATGAATATGCTTGAAACATCCTGCCCTCAGCCAAAGTATGAATATGCTTGAAACATCCTGCCCTCAGCCAAAGTATGAATATGCTTGAAACATCCTGCCCTTATCCAAAGTATGAATATGCTTGAAACATCCTACCCTTAGCCAAAGTATGAATATGCTTGAAACATCCTGCCCTTAGTCAAAGTATGAATATGCTTGAAACATCCCGCCCTAATTCAAAGTATGAATATGCTTGAAACATCCTGTCCTTAATAAAAGTATGAATATGCTTGAAACATTCCGCTCTTAGCCAAAGTTTGAATATGTTTGAAACATCCTGCCCTTAGTCAAAGTATGAATATGCTTGAAACATCCTGCCCTTAGCCAAAGTATGAATATGCTTGAAACATCCTGCCCTAAGCCAAATAGCTATTTCAAATCAAAAGTTGCCAATGATTACATGCCAATGTTTTACAGGGATTTCCCAGAAAATTCAAATCACACTATATTAATACTTGTTCCACCATTTTACCTGTAAGTTTGTTGACTCTATTAAACATAGAAAGAACTACCAGTGCTTTGTTCTGGTTGGTCGACAGTCCAGGTGCATTGGGGGCGTGGTCCGTGTTCCACAGGAGGCGACCAGGTAGGTACATTATCTGAAACATCAATACAGAAAACGGTTTTTCTTTATTATCAATCATAAAAACTTTACTTATCACCACATGTTCAATATTGTCACATTGACAATGCTAATTCTATTTTAAGGGAGACAACTGCTTCATTTTGTGAACTATGAGTTATCTCCCGATTCCTAACATCTATTACGATTCCTCAATATAAAAACGTGTACGTTGAAATCTATTGAAGGTCCTACCTGGTTTTTGGCAGTGTTTTCATTATCTGTTACGAACAGCGTCGGTGCTATAAATGTAACTAGATTAGCCCAGTTTTCACCAAAAGCCTTTTCTTCTTCTGACATGAGCGGTAGCTTATCCTCAAACAATCTGAATGCTACTGTAACTGAATTTACATGTGCCCTCCACATTGCACTGAGGAATTGGTACCGTGATAATGTACTGGCAATTTGAAGATTTGATGTCACTGTAGCATTCTTTAATAATCTGAACAAAATAGCCCAGCGTGAAATGAGCTCGCTGTCGATGCTATCACACGTTATAACACTGGTGCAGTAAAGATCAGCCCCTGACAGTGGCGAGTTTATGGTGATATTTGTTGGTGAAATCGGCAAAAACCCTGACTTGACCATTCCTAGAAACGGAATTACAGATAAATAATAGTTCATGCTAGACCACCAGTTGTTTGTCGAAACACAATCGGGATACGATGGAAAACCACAGGTGGAGGAATTAGTCAAGTCATGGGTTCTGCCGCTGGAGAACTGCCAACCAAACTGTAACGGTAAGCCCCACAAGATGTTACCACTGTTGTTTGCACCGAAAGGTCGAAATGCAGCGCTAGTTTCTTCAATGAGGATCTTGTAGAGGCCCAGTCTTTGATGGTATTTCCAAGGATCGATGACGTATCTATCTCCAACCCTGAAGCCCTCCATTGATCCGGGAACATCTTTCCATTTGGGAGGGTACATGAGTTCTCCACTGGCCACTACTAGGACAGCCTGTGTCACTAACAAAATATGGTAGACATGCATGCTTGTTGATCGTTCCTTGGACACAACATACATGCAATATGTTCACAAGGACTTTTATCGGACGTTATCAGACAGTCAATATACTGTTACTTTTTTCAAGCAGATAACGTGTTCGATATATTGATAGCACTCTGGCTAAGTGCATTATGTTTCTGGCTTATATTAAGCAGTCTGTCGTAATTTTAGAAATTTAGGCCAACTGAATGGCATACTGAGGAGCACCAGTATCAGTCAATTTTCTCGATCAAACTATGTGTTGGGAGATAGTCGACTTTTACGTAACCTGGTACACTGTTTACACGTGCAGCGTAACCATCACTGGGCCGAGCCACTCCACATCCATTTTAGTTTAGCAGTTATGCTTTAGCGCGGAATTTCTGAACTTCTCGCTCAAAGACCCTTATTTATTGTAAATAAAGAGCCCACTGTTTATGATTTGACTACTTTCTTATTTGAGATAACTGACAATTTGCTGTTACTCCATGTTGACAGACACACACAAGTGGGTTAACTGTGTGTTCTACTGCTACCCTCATTAGATTGGATTTATTACTTTATTAATTATATTATTTATTATTGATTTAATCGTCTAGAAATTATGAAAATTCAATTCAGAATAAATGTGTGTATCAGGTGGTGTCTCATATATAGTTCATATAACAGCCAAAAACAACCTAATTAGAATATTCTTTCTTAAAGTGCATACAGAAATAGAGGTTTTATGGGTGTATATATTTTTGTCAAGAGTAATCATATATTAACTTATAAGTAACTTCGAGATATCTGTTTGACAATACATCAATTTACTAATAAGACGATTAGTGCTGACGTGCTATTAGGAAATGAATGTTTATTTTGTCAACTTTAATTGACTTCCTCTAATAAACCCGGAAGCAGTCTTAATGTCCTGCTTGAATGTTATGGAACAATCGACTATTAACAATCAAGTACGGGTGGAACAGGGTACTGCTCAATGACAATATATTAACTAGACAATGGTTTTGTCCGCCCAGTATTATGATTTGTATATACTTTTCTTTTTCATTTGTTTATTCTTAAAACGGCATTGTCACATCCAGTAAATATTCTTTCAGTGGGAATTATCATGTAATGTTATCATGTGGCAATTGGAATTTAAATAATTGTATTTGTTTAGGTTTGTAGATCACAAAGAGAGAAGTCCAACAATGTATATAAGGGTAGCGACCCGTCAACTATTAAGGAGCCAATCGATTAAGCGCCATCCAAGGGAAGCAACTCTGCTTTGTTTATGTTTGATTTGGACATGTAGTCAATAGGTAAAAGGTACGTATTGTAAAACAGGAGAGGTTAAATAATTAGTTGTCAGACAATTCACAGAAAGAATATGGTGAATAAAATATAATCAAATAAAACATTTTATAATACACTCACTAAATATACGTATGACATAATGTAGGCCTACATATACAGTACACTAGTCTTTCATAGCAATTTTATATTCTAAGTATATATACGTTCACACGTTTTAAAACTATAATAAAAGTGATAAGACAAATTCACACTTTATATTACTAAAATGTTGAACGAACATGCCATATACAATAGCAGTGGACCGCAGCTTTGCAAGTCTTCTGAAGACTGTGTAAACATTGCATCTCTGTAACTGTGCGGCCACATCATTACTATTTCATCAGAGATTATTTTCATTAGACAATGCCGTCAGCCAGACAGCGACATGTCTTTGTTCTTGACGTTCGGCATCCCTGGAAATGTCTGAAGCAAGTCTCGTGTAAAAAGAAATCGTCAAATTCTTGCGGATTGAGTCATAGAGAGTAATGAGACGACGTGTGTTAGTTACACGGTGCGTTAATACCAGTGCCTGGAAGGACACAGGGATTACAAATATCGAAGACGTCTAGCTGGGAACTAAATGAGACACAATCCTAGTGTATGATGTAACATCCTGTGGGCCGCTCCACAACATTCTATGATTAATTAATACTAACCTCCTAACGGGATGTATGCTGTATGACAATAAACAGTATATATAACATGTGCACATCAGCGTACTGTCTACAACATGTGCACACTAGGTTATGCCACAATCCTCTACCAGCGCTAATGCATTCGGTCTATGCTTAATTCATATGATTCTTCACAAGATCTTATATATATAAAACAATCTAACTTTATAATTATGGCCTTAACAATAATCCAACTGTAGTTTCTTCAAATCCACGAATGCTTTAGATTATTTGTGGAGGGCATTCTTTGGCCGTTTAAATATTTGTATGTATTTCTACTTATACTATAATAAGACACACATAATAGACACAAAACTGATATCGATGATTGTATATTGTGAATCCTGTAACATAGATCTCGTACGAGATAGACTCATCAAGACCATGGACATGCTATCATATGTTAATAAGCTTTCGAATTAACTCAAGACAAACCTTTTAGAGCTAAATAAGATGACGATTTCAGCGATGACTCCCCAGGTTGGATATCATTACCGGGTCGCCTTTTGAAGCTGGCCTGCACAGCATATTCAAAATACTTCTTCTGACAAAACTAAACTGTTGCGGTCGTAGAGTTTGCGTTCAACCACTCGGGGATGAACAATATCGACTGGAGCTTGTGTAAAATAAGTTTGTGTAATTGTTCAGCCTTCATATTTGGCTCAAACAACATGTTATTTTTCTTTACGTAACCACATTATTTGTGCTTGACAGAACTTCAATCAAGGTAGACTTGGTGTGAAATCGGCAGGTCCCCTTGTAAACCTCCTCTGACGTCAACCCAAATAGAAAGACAACTATCGATAGCGAAGGCTACTCAATATATGATATCTATTAATACTTCCTTATCGAATGTGGGTCGTCCAGGCTACTCGTGCTTTCCAATTTCATCTTTAAATGTGACTGGAATTGTGTCACTATAAGTCATCAAGGTTCGGCCGGGTCCTTGAAACGCCGTGATGGATTGGTTCTTCTCAACAACAGCTAAAGCCTTTGAACGTATACTACTAGTTTCTGTACTGAGGGGAAAATCAATTGAGTTTCCCTGGGTTAGCCTGTAATCGCCACAGAGCAGGCGTGTTTGTTTTCCAGTCTCTCTGAGGTCACCATATTCTTGTATCAGAAGATGGTTTGCGTACACATGAACTACAGAGACAGCTTGATCCAACCGTTTACGCATAAATAGAACATTATCTTTTCAGATGAATTTCTCAGTATTTGTTTTCCGTCTTGGAATTCTGTACACCATTCATTTCAATAAATAGAAGGACCGTGTTTATTGCGAATAAAGAGATGGACAAAGCTATCAGCACTTTCTTATCATGAATCTTCGACGTTTAAAAGCCTGAGCACAGAAGATAAAAATACGCGCTTACATTGTAGACTGTAGCTTAAAGCAGCAATTAGCGCCTTAAAGCTAATATTTATCAGGAAGATGTAAAACATGTTGATTTTTTAAATAAATGTTTTGCTAAGTGAAAAAAAAAACCTGTAATCAATATAAACAGATGAAATAAAATTACATGTTTATTTCTTCAATCATAAAATTGAAGGCAAGAAGATTCTTGTGTGGCACAATCCAGATAGCCAGCTTTACCCAACGTTTAAAGCATCTATATAACATTTCAAACAAATCCATCTGGTTTGATTTCATATCGTAATTATATACTTTTTCTAGGAAACAAGAATCAAATAAAGATATCACAGCCGTATAAATATAGATATCGATCAGCTTAGCATTAAATGTGGAGGGATTGCCTTGTATTTTCTGGCATTATACGCTGTGAACATAGATATTTTTTAAATAATTCTGCATGAGTAACTAAAAGATAAACAGCGTTCTTGCTGATAATGTCGACAGCTTTTTTCAATAAGTTTGATTAGTTTTTTCTTCAATGCATACATACGTCGTCGAAAAGTTGTAAACTTGAGCAATCTCTATAGCTGCTGTAATATCACAGCAATCTATGCAGGTTACTGGGTTAAGTGCTCTCCTCATGGTCTCATATGCGAGAAAATCACAAGGTAGGCGATATCTTTGTATTGCTTGACTGGGTTCTAGACGCGAAGCAATTGAATGGTATTCAACATTAATGTGTCAAATATTCTGTTCATTATTTACATCAAACAAAAATCAATAAATCGCTAAATGTTTCCCAATTGTGTGTGAAAGTTTCCTATCAGACGACTTTAGGCCAGCATGACGTTATTTGAAAGGTAAGATCGTTTCTCTGATGACCTTACCATATTGTTTGCACGGTCAAATCAGAGACCATAGATTGACTAGAATGGTCACTGCGCCATGTTGAAAATGAACAGTGGCGCCACCTAGCAGTTGGTGCTGAATTGTCGTCAGCGACGTTGATCGATACTGCCAACCTGGTATCCAGAATTTTATCTAGCGTCCTTATTTGACTTTTAAACTTTTGACGAACCGCTGCAGTGACCACTACATGTCGAAGTCTTTTGAAAACTAGAAATCAGTACCCCATGGACAGGGGGCGCCACGATCCATGTAAACAACATGGCGGCATATAGTGCTAGCCTCAGATTGGTCGAAGTGACTAGTTTCGTCAGTCTGTATAGTCTCAAGTTAAATGAACTACAACGAAACGTAATAATACAAACACGGCGTATGCCGCATAATAGTTCTCAATGTATTTAAAGAAGTAATCAATGGCAGTGAAATATCGCCTTTATCAGCGAAGGAAATTATTATAGTTTACCTACATATAACTAATAAAACATTAAATTCCATTCTTTATAAAACTTAGTGACTGCCAGCAGTACAATATGGTTACCGCTATTATATGTCCACAATGCAAGAGAGAGTATCCTAAAATATGATAGATTGGTGTGTGTCATTTTAAAACAATGTAATAAACATAGGTTTATCTAGTGTTACAGATAGTTCAGCTTGAGCCACAGTCGATTATTTTAGAATGATTGATACATAATTGGAGTGGGTAATACTAAAGCTAAAGGATCACTTTTGCTCAATATATTTGTTAAGAAGAACCACTTTGAACAAAACAAATAGTAATCAGAGAAGGCCCTTTGAAAAAGTAGAACAGAACGTGTGTTACTGGAGGCCAGCCTTGTGTGTTCTTGTTAAAACTTCTAGTATTTGGCTCTAGGAGAATGCAATCTGTCATTTACAACTGTGCCGACGTGTGTGTGTGTTAATGTTAAAACTTCTATTTGGCTGTAGAAGAATGCAATATATAATTTTCAACTGTGTGTATGTGTGCTACTGATAAAAGCTAGTATTTGGCTTTAAAAGGGTGCAATTTATAATTTACAATTGTGCAAGCGAGTGTTTGTGTGTTCTTGTTCAAACAAATGAGATGATTACTGTGTCCGAATTTCTACTCCGGAATGAATGCCTTGTATCAATTGAACATGGGTCTGATTGATCACTGATTTATTCAGGGTGTCTCTTTTACGTTTAAAGTTAAAGCTATTATGACTGAAACAGGTATGGATCATTACTATCCAACACAAGATACTTATTTTTATATAAATCTCACCCAGGTGATATAATGATGTGCTATTTGCGCTGCATATAACAGCCATGGGTTAGCCACAAGTACTAATATATCACGAAGGGCAAGTCTGGACAGCACTTTTCAGACACTCTTGTCACTTGTAGAACATCCAGGTAATTGACAAAAACTGTCAGATTATGCGATGACACATAATTAGGCAACTGTCACGTGAACATACACGCCATTTGTTATAATTTGACATACCTTTAACATTTCACGGTACTCAGGAGAGAGAATCGGAGCGGGAGAATCTGCCTTCTATCAGTTATACCCAGTCTTGTTTTAGGGTCTACATAATTAACTGGGCATCTGACAAAATACCCGGCGCAATTCCAAAAAGGTTACTTAAAATGAGTTACTTAAGAATTAAATCTAACAAACAGATATCTGTGTTTTCTCTTTTGTTTGTTGTCGACCTTATAGTCTGTCTCATCTGTTGTAATTTTGATCTTAAACTCGAATCGATTCGCCGTTTTTGCACATCCAAATGGGACCTATAAAAGCTAAAGTTGGGATCCTTTGATCCATGTTTGGAACCGGGAACTGGGTAACCATGAACAGCATCATTGGTTACTCAAACAACCCCATCATACCTGGCCTGAACCTAACTTTTTCTAGAGATACTACCTGACAATGGCAGTCTGAACTACATGTAACCAGGTCAAAATTAGTTTTGGACACTTTCAGCTCAACGAAGCCGTATTAATGAATTGAACCTTGGAGAAAAGTAACACACTGTTTTCTTGAAGTCGACATTGTCTGCTCTTTCAGGTGGTACCCAAACAAAACCATTTGGGCTTACGATGAAAGAAATGGAAACATTTTGAATTGAAAAAGAAGTCCAGTGTATACCCCGGCACGCAATAATCATTACCAAACGGCGTAGATTTAATCATTACCGAACTATTTTGTTGTCGATGTGACGCTTGCCATGGAAAAATTATTACTTAAAAAATTGCACCTTAGGATTTTTCTTTCATTTGTTTTCCAAGGTTTAAAAAATTAGGTAAGTTCAATACTAATAATAATGTACAATATCAAATCTTCTGCGTATGCCTTCAATACTAATTCAGTCAATGATTGTCGCTTAATTGTTCCAGAATAGTTTGCTTAGGCCATGCTTTATAGTCACTTGTTTACTATCGTGACTGGAGTACTGTTTTCCTGCCATGAGTGAACAAAGATAGGAAAATTATCTGTCACGGAAGAAAGGGAGTAAAAAAGATGGCTGATCAATATGATCTTTACTTTAACCGGCCGTGGCCATCCTAGATCAATACCTGCAGACATATTGACCCCTACATCCGGGACAGCAGATAAGCGCGTGCCACAAGATTGCGCGCTGCTGCACTAAGTCTGTGAGTTCAGCTATTCCATGAAGCTTTACCATTAGAGTTATCATTCCCCATTGATTATCCATTAGTTACAATACATAAAGTCTCGAATTTCCAATAAGTGTTAAATTTCTCTACACCTCTAAATGATGAAAACCTCAAAATACTAATCTATCTATTGCACCTGTTTCGTTAAAACGTACTGGCGTCTTGTGAACCGTACTGACGCTGTAGTGACGTGTACTACGCCGTGACACTTTCGTAACTCTATGGCGCTACTGTCGTGTCGCATCTTGATGGTATCTTGATAAAGTCTTGTCAAAATTCGATTGCCGTGAACTGTTTGTGCGAATTGCTACGGTACATCAAGATTTGTCTTCTTTTAAAAATCGTTCTCCACCGTACCAATACCGTGTTCCTAGAAAAAGGGGCATTAGCTCTTCCGGTTAACGACTCCAATTGGATATATTTATGTACATTTGACGCATTAACCAAGGTCAATGTAATTTGCTTCAGAGATTCGTCTGAGTAAGCAAACTATACTGAAGGTCATTCCGTAGCCATCTGTCTAGATAAGGATATGTTTGTTCACATCAGGTATCTAGTGTTGTGAGAACAATCGTTTTCAACTAAGTTCAGAATTTGTATCATTCTGTACATGGTTTTTGAAAATAGACAAGATTTGTTTCGCATTTGCCTTAAAGGGTCAATGGTATTTGCATTGGTCTCTACTAGTTCCAAAAAAGTCCCCAAGGTTCAAGAGTAAAACAAAGTAACTTTATAACATCGCCTAGGAATTGTTTTAGTAATTTTAATTAACCAGACACTATTAAAAATCATGGAACGATTTGCGGTGACAATGAATCTAATGAAATGTCAGCAGGGTTGGCGATTTTCGATAATACTATAATAATACTTTTATGAATACATTGTAGTGTTAGCAGATTTGACTGATTTGCTTTATTGATTGATTGGTGTTTAACGCCGTGCTCAAGGGTATTCCACTTATATAACGGTGCTGTATTCCAACAGTAGACAAGGACTGTTAGCACAACCATACAATGTAGTCACTTTAGTGAGTAAATTTGCTAGAAGATAGTCATTTAGAATCTATTTGCATATTTATGTCATACATAGTTTGAGAAAAGCACCGTTCTCCGACAAAACATACACTGCTCACATAAGATCTATCAAAATAATACATTCATCTGCTGGCTTGATATCATTTGAATTATAATTCCACTTGATTGCTGAAGAAACCGAGCCTTCGGTTGAATAACTAGTAATATTCACGGTTAGATAAACATATCGGCAAAAATCTTTCTTATCATATTCTGTGTAGAGTGTTTTGTGCCAGCTATTCCTAAAGAAGCTTAACTATTGAATTCATCTCGTGGTTTGGTTAGTGAAAGGCTTTTTAGCAGGGTCTGATTTGTGGACGACACAATGAGATTCCACCTTCAGGTGGAAAACAAATTCGATTAAAGAGCTGAATCTAATCTCCTAAATCAAGTTGGCACCCAATAAAGGGACGACAACAACGATAGTATTCCAACAATAGCCCGCTACCAGCACTCCTCGTGTAAACCAATTCGCGGAAAGACAAGAATATATTTCAATAAAACTGATGAAAATCAATGAATATAGAAACAGAAATCAGATAATATTGATGATCAGAATTAATCTGTGACCAGCCTTGATATTGCCGTAAAGGATTTGAAGCTTTGGGGTAATTTTCTCAGTGAGGAAATAAGTAATCATTCTAATGCTCGTTAAGAACACCAATCCTCCATTCTTTGTGATGTGCTTGCTTATTGCTTTATGTCGACTGTTTATCACGAAAAATATGTTTTATAAACATGTTTGTGAGATTGCTTAACAGATACTAACATTTTCAAATTAAACATTTGCGTGCTTAAATTTTGTAATAGCAGCTGTTATTTTGTATAGTATAAACGTATAAAAAACACAAATCCAGGTCATTGCTGATCACTTCCCTAGTACGCCCTCTATTCGATAGTTATAACACTAACACGTACGAATGGCGCTGTGTGATTAAACGAGGAGAGCACCTGTTAGATATCGATCCACGGCAACTCACATCGAGGCAAGGCTGTTTCCAGATACCCCATTTACTCTGCTAATGTAAAATCCATACATGGTTCTCCCGCTTTAAGGGTGGTCTTGAAACCGCTGCGGCACGCGAATGCATAAACACCATGACAGAAACGGGCAGTTAAAGTGAATATCGGGAATACGATTTACAGCGAGCGACTGCTATGCGTAAAGTAGCAAAAGCGCGTAACAGAATCTAGTGGTTGTGGGGATGGTTATGGAGCAAGGTCTAGGACATGCTTCACAATCGCGGACAATAACGCTACAGAAGGGCAATGTTCGCTTCGTGAGAATCCCGTTCGTTGAAAGCTGATTCTCTCACTGTATCTAAGAAACCGTCTTCTTAAATGTTCGATAAAGTCAGACTGCGCCTGTTTACACGTACTGGATTTCAATGCTAACATGGAAAACAGAGCTTGGAACCAAAAAATACTGCGCCGTTCAGACTTTGATCAGTAGGCTTGGTGACAGCATACGCAGCTCGAGTGGAATTCACCAACTCTATGGCTGAACATCTTGGCATTACAAACTGTCACCTCAACTCTGTGGCATCATCTACGTGAGGAAGGTGGAACTCACGGGTGATATGGTCGCGATGTAGAGCAGGACAGTCCCCCCTGGAGATGCACTACATCTAGTATTCTATACCTGATCGTTGTGTTAGCGCTAAATAATAGAGCAGTGTTTCCATAGCTTGTTAAAAGCCCGCTGTAAAGATTGGTTAACGTTTTTGAGATCTAAGCCAAGCATATGATGGATGCGTGCCATGGACACTGAACAAGAAATAGTCAACCTTGGCCAGCGCTAATGATACAAAAGAGGAGAAATTGTGTATTAGTGCTGCTCTATCGGCTTCACAGTACTGCATTCCCTCATCCAGCATTATTGTCCGTGTATCTTATAACTTGCTGTATATCTGCTTATTTATTCAGCTAGTAGAGGCTTCTGTGCTTGGAATACATCATCCCAACTACACACAGGCCTTTAAACATTCGCTGCTGTTAATGATTTGCTAATTGTGGGCTTGTTTACCTCGTCGCGTTTAAGCCCTAATAAGGATAGTATTATGTTTCATGATATGAGGTGTAAAATTTCCGTTGATCTGTTCAACTCATCGGCTCCTCAGGATGTGAGGTGTGCTATGAACGGCTAATCAGAGGAACTCTTTATACTGAAATACCTGGGATAAATATTACCTTAAATTATTGCTTATTGGCTGGAAGAAGAGAATGAGTTGGTGGAGGTGGAGGATACCATTCATGGCAGGCCGGCTGAGTGGCACCTACCTAATCCTAGCATCACTATTCGGTAAGATAGATCCCGTTGTTGTTGTGTTTGTGGTATGAAAATAGACCGCTGGGTATTACGATTAACAGAATTCCATATTGAGTTGTGCTCGTCAATAATTAACATTTAAGCTTAGTTATCAGAAAAAAGTAATGTAACGATTTTTGCTGCTCTGCGACCCACATACTCAGAGCCTTGTCCATGTAAACAGTCTTCGATCCATTGCCATGGCAACGGTGTTCCAGTTAAAGCATATTTGTTATTAGTGAACTCGATTTCAGAATAGAATTGGTTTTTCTTCATCATTTAATGTTTTACTAAGTAGATGGACATCTGAATGCCCTCGTGTTCAAAAGTTGGAAGCTACGACTAAGATTTTTCTGGATCCGCCTGACCATTGATCTGTTTTGGCTCTAAATAGTATTGTTGACTTCAGGCTCGGTCAGTGACGTAATTAGGTTCAGACTTGGCCATAAACTGATTGGTCATGACTACAAGGCCGGGGTAATCAATAAGCTATTCTTTAAAAGTAGGTAACAGTATTGATTGAGTCTTGTCGAACCTTACCGCACCTTTATGTGCCCCCTGATCACTTGTGCACAATATATTACCTACAGTCGCTTCACTTCAAAGATAAGTTACAAGCAGTGTACATGAACTCAATCTGATTTGATACCAGCTACGATCTCAATGAAAACTGAACGTATCATTCAGGCGCGGATTTGTCTTTAATGAAATATAATATACCTACTATATATGTTTATCATTCAAATGATCTCAGTCGTCTAGGTGAAAATGGAAATAATATATATAGTTATATTCTCTACTTGCAACGAAAGTGTGTTTAGAAGGGTTTATGTGATGCACACACACAATGTTTATGTGATGCACACACAGAACGTTTAGAAGGGTTTATGTGATGCACACACAGAATGTTTAGAAGAGTTTATGTGAATAAACACACAATGTTTAATTACTATTAGATTATATTTACTGTTTCAAATATGAGGTACGACTTCATGTAACTTATCCACAAATTTTAAAATTGACAAACAAATATACGATAGATATGACAAAGAACAACTCAATTTGAAACACGACCCCGTCACGGTTTTTGGTAAATCCCGTGACACATGGAACAAAAGGTCCTCTGCTCAGCTCGGCGTGGTTAATAATTCAGTGGTCCTTTATAGGAGTCGCTTTTGTAATAATTCAGGAAGACAAAAGATCTCTTTCTCATACTTGTTGATTCAATTTTGTCCTCTTGTATATTAGAGTTAGAGCATTACTTTTTGTCATAATTGAGGTACTAGTAACCCATACTTTTGTTAGTATCCATTGAGGTTACACCTTATTTTGTTATGATCCATCGAGGTTAGACCTTCTTTTGTTATCTTCTATTGAGGTAACCCATCCTTCATGATTAATTTAATGTTCCTCTGCAGGCCTTTTTATGACATAAGGGCGATTGGTGCGCTTTATCAAAACTTCATCCCAATTAACATAAAATCGATATTGGATCAGACTAACAATAATGCGTAAGACTCGGCCTTTCTGTCAAATATTGATGATGTATGTCCGTGTGTTGGTATAAACCATATGTCCCGTGACAGTTGGCACTCTGTATAGGAGTTAACGACGTATGAAAATAGAGCCTATGATTTATTTTGCCTGTATTATTTACCCCCATATAGGACACTCCTAGTCATAAGTCTTCACCTGCACGGTCAGTATCGCGGTTAGCTTGTAGAAAATACAGGAGAACGCGCTTTCAAATCCCGTTATGCACGGTTACATACAAAACGTTCGACTGGAGCGTCTAGAGGTGTATTCTCATGGTGATAATATTGTAATGACAAAAACAGTTCATAGACGTGGTTTGTACCACCGTAGTTAGGAATAAATATTCAAAAGAACAACTCATAGTGCGCTATTGATAGTTGTCTGATATTATTCACGTTTTTAACAAACACAATAAATAAGTTAAGTGTAAACTTGTACCAAATAATTGCAATGGAAACATCTTTGACGGTAAATGTTTTGGTTTCCACAAACGGCTTATTTCTGTACAGATTAAAGAACATCCTCACTTATTAAATTCTTTACTAAATGCTCGCGACGGAT
>JAVFBZ010157595.1:7275-18251 GCA_032466195.1 Katharina tunicata | reverse complement strand
TGTTGTTTTTTTTTTTTGCCTGTAAATGTATTGTGGCGACTGCTATGTCGCAGGTGTTAAACTCCAATCAATCAATCAATCAATCAATCAATCAATCAATCTATGTTACCAGCTTGGTTAATGTGGTTTTCTTTTGTTTAGTGGAATGGCACTTTATCCTATGAATGAAATAAGTATGGCGTATAATCCCAACTAATCAATCGAACACAAGTCTATCAAGTCCATATTATGTCATACAACAAACTTAGATATTGTCTTGAAAATTAATTTACTTTAAATAACAACTAATAAGGTTAATGTTTAGTGCTAAATCTATGAGCTTGCTGCCATTTTAACACTGGGAAAGTACTCTAGCAATTCCTGACGCCTATGGCTATTAAAAGGCAGTATGTTGCCATCTTACATTGATTCTGTCGTTTTGCAAAACACTGGAGGAACAGAAATGATTTTCAACAAAACTAACACTTGACCTAACTTGACATTATTTGGTTCTGCTCCTGTCACTGCTTACGCTTGAAATCCACAGTCCTCATATTTTATAGGGAATACTCTTAAGAAAAACCTTAGAAGTATAAAAAGTTATAAAATTCAGTTGTCTAATGGATTGATCGATCTTGTCTGGTCAGAGTTAACACACACCACGCTCTTGACAACTTCTTTTTTTTTCTGCTTCTGTGCTCTGCAAAGACATAGCTTTGCAAGCTTTGATACTCACAAGAAGATTCACAATAACGTTATTGTTGTTATAAGAAAAACGAACCTATTTCAACCACTTACATTGCTGTATTATATCTAGTCCCATATAAATGAAATAGCCTTGAGTGTAGGTAACACCAATCAAAAAGTAAAAGAATATATTTAACTGGTCTGGCACTTTTGTCAACCTGACTATTTTTTGGCAAAAGTCCTTAAAAGGCCCCTGTTTCTCGCAGTTTTATGATTGAATTATGCTTTGTACCGGGTTCAACCACAAAGAAACCAACTGTGTTACAATGACAGAACCTTACTGATGGTGTGGACAGAGAGAACCTTACTGATGGTGTGGGTTCTCTGTCTGAGGGCATTTTGTTTTAAGAAATTTAACGAGCTTTCTTTCAAGAGCTTTTATACTATACACATTTTGATATTTGTGTAGAGGTTAATTGGTATATCATATGCAGTTGTATGTAAGTCAGTACTCACCTACACCAAACAAAGGTAATATATCTTGTTTGAGTGGCATTTAGAAGCTGCGTAAATTATATTGGTAAGCGCCGTTCCAAATATACTAAGATCGTTTCAAGCAATGGTTACAAATCTCAACAGAATATACTTTAAATGGTAAAAGTAATATGATATCATCATATTATTTTTATCATATTATATGATAGAATTTAATAAACGTCGCTTACCAATATATCCAGAAGTTGAAAATCCATCTCGGTCGTCATGTTTTTTTAAAGGTAATATAGACTGGTGCTTGATTGATTGATTGATTGGTCAGGGTGATATTGATGGCCACTCCAGGATGATTCTCCCGAACACAACATTATAGGTCACAACTTTATCTCGAATTCCTACCTTGTTCATGCTCATTATTTTTCCAAATTTCTCCCCAAGACCTGCGATTTCACTCGTACTACGGTTGCATGGTTTCATGATTTTCCGACTGTGATTATGGCATAAACCACAAACCAAATTAAAGTTGTTGTCGTTAAATATTGTTATATTCAATAATGGATGACCAAAAACAATTTATAAAAAAATGAGAAAATTTAAGCATGTTTTAAAAATATTGTGTAAATTTCTCCACTCGGTTTTACACATGCTGTTATTAATTCCACCAATTACAATCTCTCGTTTGTTTTCTTTCTCTTAGTATCGACAGGCTGTCAGTAAGACTCCATCAATGCGGCACCAGCGATCCTTTTCGGCGTTTGGTTTTGGGGCGGCTAGCGGAGGTACTGTCACGAGTGTCAGCTCCATGACGCCATCCTCTAGACGCGGGTCGCAAATCAATGTGAACGTTACACCGATCCAGACTGCCGACGCCTGCGATACTCCTGAGATTAGGAAATACAAGAAAAGATTTAACTCCGATATCTTATGTGCTTCCTTGTGGGGTAAGTATTATTTATGTTATTGGCAATAAAATGTTTTTTTGGGTGGATAGCGTGATACTTTCTCTTCTTTTGTCTAAGGCACAACCAATGAAAAAGCAGCTGTTAAAATCAATCACATTGAGGCTTTTTTTGGTTTTCTTTTATTATTGATATTTTTATTTATTTTTTTCTGATATTTTACTAAAAGTAATTTTGTGTTAAATTGCAGAAACAAAAAGTAAAGAGAAAGTCCAAATAAAATAAACATGGATTTATTTAGAATGCAAATTAAACACTAAATCTATTCAATAATAATGGAGTAAGATACAAGGCAATTCAAGCCGTTACCACACAATCCCTGCAAAATAACACTCACCCAAAGCAGACACAAATAACATTCAATCTTGAAATATGTAAAAATTCACTTCTTTCTTGATTTAGTGGCGAAGGCCAAGACATGAATCAACAACTACTTCACATTCAATATGGGTTCCCTCATTTGAAAAACTGGCACACATTTTTTGTCAAAGGATAAACTTTATGGAGCTTGTAAAAATATCATGAAGTGTAAGGGATAATAAATGGGTCAACGCAATTGTCCAAATCACAGAATGCTTTGACTTATTGAAAAAGGGGTGAGAATCTTTCAACCAAAGTCAATGAAGCACATATTTCATTTGGCCCCAATAAGAAGTGTGTTTTATGAAGCAAAAGTAGAAGAAAAACCATTTTCAAGCATCGATATAAAAGAAACATGATGGATTTCTTTCAATATGGGAGCTATCAACAGAAGTCAATGATTCACTTTTTCTTCTTGACTCGCCTAAAAATCAACATTTTAAATCAAGCAGGCAACAATAAATCAAGTAGAGTGTTCGTGCCTTGGGTGCGATATACTCAATAAAGTTCTTCAGTGATTTTTACAAGATGAATTACACAAATTCTTTTTTTATGAAGCTGATCATAATCGATATAAACCAAAAAAAAAACAAAGTAAAATTCTGAAACTTTTGCAAAGGGCGGAATTTAAAGCAGTATAATAAAATATGTATTTTAATGAATATGATATAAACACAAAGCTAAACCATGTCTATTTTTAAAAAGATCAATATTCAAGTCTTACTTACAGCAATCGCAGAACTTGAACTTATAATCAAGACTAGTGGGAAAAAAATTTAGTTCTTGATTTGGTTCTGAAATAAATCAACCACAATTTGACATTCGATATGGGGCCCTTTTATTGAAAGTTATCCAGGCAATTATATTGTTGAACCCACAATAAAAACCTCAAGACTGTGATACAAAAAGTGAGCCAGATTTATGTCCCTTGAAGTGAAGTGTTATTACCGCAGAAAGGTTTTAATTTAGAAAAACTTTGTTGAATATGACTATCCTACGACGAAAGTCAACGAAGCAAATATTTCATTTGACCCGAGCGAGAAGGGTAGGTTTTATTGAGCAAGAGTTAACAAAAACAAGACTGTGCTGAAAACCTTTCAAGTGATGTGGGAATATAAACATGATTGATTTCTTTCTATATGGAAGCATTCCCTGGAAATCAATGGGTCCCATTTTTCTTACCGACCTGGCTAGCAAAACAACATTTCAAATTAATGAAGCAACCAAACATCAAGTAAGGGTCTGTGACTCGGTTGCTGTATGCTTAATCAAGTTGTGTGTTTTTTAAGCATTTAAGAGTGCGAGGTTGGCGAGAACTTTCTGTGCCCAGGTGCTCTCTAGTCTATGGGGCATCAGGAAGCCAATTGTTCCGGTCAATGTCTTATCTTGACAGTGTTGTTCAATGTGATTTTTTTTCACCTATTAGGCTGCCACACCCTCATATGAGTATGGCATAAAACGTCAAGCAAACAAGCATTTAGGCAAGACTCAGTTGCTCTAACAAAAAAGCTTTCTGTCCTCACTAAATCATTTCCTTCTATAGGAAAGTTTCCCATCTACTTCCTTTGCTACTATTCACAGCATTTTTGCCTCAAAAGCTAATTTAGCTTGCTTTTTATTGTCATTTGCCTTCCGAGACCAATAAAAATTGGTTAACTGGAATGGTACATGCCAAGTGACCAATTTTTAACTTTTTAAAATTTATATATAGGGTATTTACAGGGCCTGAATTTCGGGGAATTTTATGAGAATCCATTTTGATTCTTGCGAGAGGACTCTGCGAGAATCTTTAATATGATAAATTAATGCATGCCTTGCGAGAATGAACCATGTATTTTCGCCATCAGGAAGCCGATTTTGTTTTATTGATCTTGTGGCGTTTTTTTTTTTTTTATGTACTGTGTATTGTTTATTGCCAGCGTTGTGGAGGGTGATTTCTTTCACTGTGATGTTGACAAGTGTCGGATCCTTTATGAACACCGTTGGGACGCCTGTATAACAGCAGCTTATGTTATGTCAAAAAAGAACCCAGAAAACCTACCATTTCTCTGAAAACCAAGAATAGTGTTTAGAGGCCTACCACATTAAAAAAAATTGTCATAAATATGCGAGACTGTTTAACAAAGTTATAATTTAATAAGAACAAAAAAACATTTATTTATTTGTTCACTTATTTTATTTTATTTTTTTTTCTTTGCTTTGTTTGCTAGGCGTGAATCTCTTAATAGGAACAGAAAATGGTTTAATGTTATTGGATCGAAGTGGACAAGGAAAAGGTGAGAAACTTCTTCACTTTAGCTGCAGCTTTGCTATTATGATTTGGTATTTTAAAATTTCTCTCAAATTAAATTAGAAATTTCAAAATAAATTTTAAAAAAAAACTTAACACCTGAAAAGTTTTAATTAAATTATGCGTGCGTTTTTTTTTTTTACTATTTTAATCTTCAGAACAAAAGTTCCTTTTAAAAGATGTAACACTGTTACATGTACATCCCCATGACCTTACATGAACATCATATCCTTCATTCTAAAATGAAGAATCAAATCATTCTCCCTACCATTGAGCCTTTGACTCTAAGGTATTGACTGGCCATCTTGTTGTTCACCTACATGTAGAAAGAGTTATCCCTCTTTGCTTTTTGTAGCGAGTAAGTTAACATGTGTTTAGATTGTACTGCTTTACAATTTTATCTATTTTTTTTAAAGACTTCAAATCGAATAGACCTATAAAAAAAAAATTCAGTAATAGTTCAGTAGTAAAATTAAGACAATTCATTCTCCAGCGCACTTTTTTCCGGAAACATTACTACAACCACAACAAGGCTGGCCTGTCATTACATTAGTGCTAGTATTCTTCTCAATCTGGAGAAAGGTACAAGCGTATTTAAGTATACATGTTCTTATTTTGCCTTTCGTTTCAGTCTACACATTGATTTCAAGGCGTCGCTTCCAGCAGATGGAGGTTTTAGAAGGTCAAAATATTCTAGTTACAATTTCGGGGAAAAAGAATCGGATGAGAGTTTATTACCTCTCATGGCTGAAGAACAAAATCTTCAAGATGGAAGCAGTAAGTTTTCAGGGCATAACTAAACAAGAAAAATTATGTTGGGATAACCGAGTCATTTTGGCATCGATTATATATTTCGCCTTTATTATGCCATCATAAGTTAAACACATATGGACATAAGATTACATATTTGAAGGTGATCTTTTTTCCAACATGGCTTCACCCTCATATGAGTGATGAAACCTTAAGTACTGCCCAAAATCCCGATAAAACTAAGTCGTTTTTCCAAAAAAACACTGTCAAAGGAAAGTTGTCAAATATGCGAAATATCCTTGAGCTAGACCTTGAACGCTAATCAGGCAAAAAAAATTATTAGATTTTCTTCATTATCAAAGTATAGAAGTTACATGACACTTGAATAATTTCTACTTCAAATTGAAACACCCATGAAATATAAAATACATATAATGTTTTATTTTTTCAACAGAATGAGAAGAAGAATGGTTGGGTAAATGTTGGAGAACTTACAGGCTGTGTTCATTTTAAAATTGGTAAGTTTTCAATTTTCAATTTTCAATTTTTTTTTTTTTTTCATTAATTTGCTTATCTTGCACAACAAATTGCTCACTGGAACAGATTCTTTGGCACCAAGGGACACATTTCTGATTCTCAATCAAAATTATGTAATCCAGGGAATAGATAGTATTTATAGAATACAATATAAAACAATATTAGGAATTGTATGGAAACTGTGCCATTTTTCTTTATAAAATAAATAGTTTATCTAAATAAATGAGATGATATTATTGCTTTTGCATTTTACTTTGTATTGCTTTCTTTATACCTTATGTTAAAAAATGAATATGTATTTTAGAATTTTTGTATCACCGAAAACTTTTGTATATTAATAAATAACAATTAATTTGATGATATGACTATTTGGCTTAAACAATAACCAGAAAATGTATCTGTTGTCTCTGTTTCAGTAAAATATGAAAGAATCAAGTTTTTAGTGATAGCTCTGCAAGACAGTGTTGAAATCTATGCATGGGCGCCAAAACCATACCACAAGTTTATGGCTTTCAAGGTGAGAATCTATGAAAACCTCTACAATGTATAGCTTTTGTATAAATGTAGAGAAAGAACATTTTGGCTGTCTCTACCGGGATTCAAACTCGGGTCTCTGGCTAGCTGGGCCCAAGCTATAACCGACAATATATATCTATGTATTGGGATCGTGAAGATAATGCCTCTGTGTGTCGTTAGAATTGAACAATTCCAAGAGGGAGCAGTCCTTAACTAAAGTCCCACTAAAAACTTAAGAAATATTTCCCTAAAAGTCAAACTTATCTAGAAGAAAAGATACATATCTATGGTTATTTCCTTTTGTTTATGTTAATTTTTTATTTATTTTAATGAGTTCATTTCAATGCTCCATTTAGATTTTATTATAATTGTTTTGATGCTTATAAACCTTTTCATAATTTTTTTTTTTTTTTTTTCAAAACCAATTTTAGTCTTTTGGTGATCTGAAGTACAAACCACTGTTGGTTGACCTAACAGTAGAAGAAGGCCAAAGGTTAAAGGTCATATATGGGTCACAATCTGGTTTCCATGGCATTGACCTAGATACATCTCAAGTCTTTGATTTGTACATTCCTTCTAATGTAAGTATTTGAAGAGTGGTGTCTGATGTTTGAAACAGCGACATACTTATTGAAATTATTCATCAAGATCCATACAGACTTGTAACAGACTTGTATTGTTGGTAACTTAAAATGAAAATCATAAATCTGTACTGTTTTAGCCTGGGTTTTTCTTTTTCTGGTTGGGTGGAAGCCTTCTGTGCCGTGGTGCTCTCTGAGCTAAAGGGAACAGGAGGCCAGATTGTTGTGGTGTCCTGCTTTGTTAATGTTTTGTCCTGTCTTGTATGTTGCCAGTATCGTTTAGGGTGGTTTCCTTCACTGATTTGGCTGGCACGCTGTCATTTAAGTGAAATAACCTTGAGTACAACATAAAACCCCAATCAAACAAACAAATCTTCTTCTTGGTTAATTCCATAAAAGGCTTTATAATAATATTGTCCGAGTGTAAAGTCCAAAATGTATTTTCCACTTTGAAGTGTATATTCCCCGATCGTGTTGATATACTCTATATTTTAATGAGATGATATAGATACGAGTTTCAAATGTGTCAACTACAGTGTATGTTCACATGAAAGAATAATTATGTTAGAATGCATCACGGTTTTTCTGCCAATGGTGATTGAATACAGCTGTATATCAGTTTTGCCCCGACAATGCTTTTTAAGATCTGGACTTTCCCTATGAAAGAATAAATTGAGTTTCAGCTGTAATAATAAACTCGCATTTAAGATTTTCAAAAAAATTTAAGGCCTGTGCCCGATGCATTAATTTTACTTAATGTGATGTAAGGGAAATAACTCTTGTTAGTTTAAACTGAACAGAGTCACTGTTCTTACCTTTGTAGTCCCGTGGACACAATAATATGACCACTCTACAAAGTGGTAGTGTCACATTCTATGTAAATCAGGTAATGTAAATACACTACTTGGATTGATGCACGTAATAGAACTGTACTGGAGGTTGCTTTTGGTTAAAATTTATCCACAAAAATCACCAATATTTATTTGAAATTCGTTTAATACCTACTACAATGTATTAAAAACATTTTATTTCAAAATCTATAATATTTATTGTATGAAATTACTTTTTTCTTAATTCCATTCAAGAATTGATAAAGTGTGATTTTTTATTCACACTGTCTTAACAGAATTTGGAACAAGCGACTTAACGCTTATTACTGGTCTAACTTACATCTTATCTCTCTCCTTCTGCATTCGGTTCCAAACAAACCGTGCACTGTCATGTAAGTGGGCTATTCCTTTTGACGGCAAGCAGATAAATAAATCCAAACTGTCATTCACAGTTTGAGATATGTTCTTCACTTTACTTATATAACAAGTATTGATATATACTCAGTAAATAATTAATTTGAGGTGATGTTTTTGTGGTCAAATTTTTTCCATAGTATCTCCAGTTCACTTTCAGTTTCTGTTTCTCTTGTCATGCCCCATTTTGCTGACACTTTTTTGTTTCAGTTTTTTCCTGGAAACCGCTTATGTGATTTCTCTAGTTGTTAGGTGTTTTTAATCCGCTGACATCTGTATATCCTGTATTGTTTTAGCAAATTTGAAATGGAAGTACATGTATGCTCTTATATATTGATATGTGTTTAAACAGTTTTGGGTGTGGTTTTGAAAATGAGCATACATTTTGAGTTTATTAATATAGACTGTTATATGTATGTAGCTATCCCCATTTGTAAATATTCAACAATTTTGGGGTCTATTTATTTGTATTTTAACAATATCTGTGTGCTTTAACCCTTGCTTTCGTGTACAACAGTGAAACAAATTGATCTGCAAATTACGTTTTTTTGTGTAAGGAAATTTAGTACAGTGGCTTTCTGTTTTGTAATGGGTTTTGCATTATTCCAAGTCAATTTCCTGTAGCACTTCACTTAGTTACAGTACATACTTTCACCTCTTGGATTATTTTCACTTCTAGAAAAGTTGAACTTTCTTAAGGCATGGTCACAGACTTTAAACTGGCATGTTATAAACGAATCGTTGAAATCTAGTTCTGGTCCCAATGGTTATATTATTTGAAATATCCAGATGTGAAGTCACTACTAGACTGTATTCTAGGTACACATCACTGTAAACTTTTGAAATTAAACTGCTTACAGTGTAGGTTCAAATCCCCCTGTCGCCCTTAGGTATATAATGTCAGTTTGTTGTAGAGCTGTTGGCTGGTTTTTACAAGGTTTATCCCCTGTTTTCACTGTACACTGGCAACTCAAAGTCATCATTTAAATGAAATACTCTTGAGTACGATGTTGAACACCATTAAAATAAATAAATAAATAAATTTGTTTGGAAATGCCGCCCTTGAAGGGTTACAATTAATGTCTAGTATGGCGCTAAACACTAAGTTAAACAATCAAACTGACTGTACTTATGTAACATAATGTTTTATGAAATTAACATTGTGTTGTTTTTGTGCATTTTTGAAATTTTAAAGATATTTCTTGGCTGTCTACAATAAGTAAAACCAGAAGTCTGTTAAGCTGAAGTATAAAACGAGCCATTGACTCACATCAACGGCAACAGAGCCCTTGAACATGTACATGCCATGTGACCTAGATGTGCACTATCTGATTTTGTTTGTTCTGCACAGTTTCTAAATCTTTGAATCATCTTTGAATCCACTGATGAATCATAGATAAATTCTAACTAGTAAACGGCAAGCAGATTACATCTTTACTTTGTACATGTATAATACTAAGTACTTATGATTCCACATCCAATTCAAGTCACCTGACAACCACTATTTCTCGCTAGAGGGCGCTTCTTCAACAATCTGTTTTAGTGAGAGCTTCAACACTGTTGATGTATGTCAATGGCTCGTTTCATACTTTGTCTTATTAGACTTCTATTAAAACTTCTTCCGAAGAATACATTTGATTTCATAGCTTCGGCAGGTGCATAGATTGCAGTGTTGTCATTTATGAGGTTTCTTCCTAGTTTTCCACCATACACTGGCAACACAAAGTCCTCATTAAATTGAAATACTTTTGAGTACGACTTTAAACACCAATCAAATAAATGAATAAATGGTGACGGCAAAGATTATGGGATGGTTATTATGAGTTGGGGGGGGGGATTCATTTATTGTTTTCACCATACACCTGCAACGCAAAGTCATCATAAGTGAAATACCGTTGAGTACAAATAAATAAAAGTTACCGTAGCAATATACCTGTTATTATTTTGGTTGTTAAGGTGAAGGAATTATGTGTGAAGCCTAGTCCTTTAAAAGGGAGAGTATGTGATGCTATCAACTTGATATTTATCAGAATTAATGTGTGAATTATTTTTTAATATTTCAGTCACAAGGTCCAATTAGTCCACATACGATTGTGATTCTACCAAATACCAACGGTACACAGCTGCTACTCTGCTATGATAGTAAGTTATTTCATTTGTCGTAATTTCATGTGGCTAGTGGAAGCTTCCTGTGCCCTGGTGCTCTCTGAGCTATGGGGCATCTGAAAGCAAACTTGTGATGGAATCCCCTGTTTTTCGTCTTGTAAATGTCCTGTTGTTTTTCCGCAAATGTCAATAAGGGTGGGTTCTTTCACCCATTGAGCCTGCATGCTGTCATGTGACTTGAAGCACTAGTCAAATAAATAAATCGAATGAAATAACCATTATTACAGCAAAATAAAAAATGGATGAAATCTTATGGTCCTTTAATTTAAACATACCAAGCAAGTCTTGTCAGCTGGCGTTAACTCAAATCAATGAATAATGATTTTATTTATTTTTTAAAGAAAGGGAGTTTGATGTGATAACTGAATATAAATGTACTTCACTTTTTGAAAAGTCCTAAATATGGGCAAGA
>JAVFBZ010157584.1:4987-18253 GCA_032466195.1 Katharina tunicata | reverse complement strand
AACAAAAAGTAATATGTTGTCTGTAGGTATAGCAAATTAAACAACTGTTTGGTTAATATTGTACACCAAACTCAAGGCTAAATCAGTTTTATGACAACTTTCACTTTTGGTGGTACATCCATTCAACTAAGTTGCATTTTCCTCCATATCTATATGCTTTTGAGTTGTTTACTACATAAGGGAAGAATTATCTCATGAATTTGATTCTAAAAGAATACTACTCAGTCTCTCTTTCTGCCATATTTGACTGATTCAATATAGTAAATAATATTGTTAACATAGAAATCAAGTCTTAGATGGTTATGTAAGAATTTCTAAAAGCTTGTATTTTTTGTAAAATATATCAGCCCAAATCATTTTGAATGTGTTTAATATAATTAAATTAATTATAATTAAAACTAACACCTATGTATGAAAAAGTGTGGTACAGTATCGTTTTGTATGCACATTGAAGAGCTATAAGCATACTACAATAGCAGAACTGTACTATACAAAAGTGTTTCATTGAAACAGCAATTCATATTGTGAAATATTAAATATATTTAAAGACTTTTTATGAAGTTCAACTGAAGTAGAAGATCTTTCCTAGCTACAGGTACCCTCTGATTTCGGTTAAAGTTATTATACAAATCAGCTTCCTGCTGCCCCTTAGCTCAGAGAGCACAGGAGACTCCTACTTACTCATTGGAGCTCAGATGATAGTTTGTTTGGGTTTGTTTTTGTTTTGTTTTTTGGGGGGGCGGTATTTTCTGCAAATACTAACTACAGTTTTTCGCTGCCAGGCAATAGCCACTCTGAATAGCTTCCACCCAACCACCCGCATGAAGCCTTTAAGTTTGAGTATATATATATTTATTCAATACAGGCCTACATGTATATTTTTGTATAAGCGAGGAGCTGCATGGTCACTTTTATCGGAAACTATCAAATAAAAAGCTACTGTCTTTCAATAAAGTTTGGGCTGTCTAAAACATTTCACTTTGCACTCGCCTTTAGGTGGCACCTAATTTCATATTAAAAATGGCTAAATCCTGAAAACTTTGTCCAAACATATCCTATTGGGCCACAAACGCCTTTGGTAGCATATTTGGTGCCAACTAGCACTGTCACCTAGTGGACAGTGATGACAGAAAACAAACAAAGATGGCCGCTGTTTCTAAGGGGATGTTTCAAATTTTTTGCAGGAATCTACCGGATTAGTTTTACTGATCAGATAATAGTTATGACTTTTGTTAATGTTACCCAGCTGTGTGAGTATATAAAGAAAAAAATAGCTTATCTACATTTGTAAAAATGTACGTTATTTGTTGCAGTAATGCCCTCCAGTTTACCAACTTATATTAGCTATTAAACCTTCATAACGCTGAAGTGGTAACAGATATGATATTTTGGGTTCAAGGAGTGTGATTGGATACAACTACTTCAGTTTTTTTCTGAGATTGAATCTGTACTGTTGAAGTCAGCTTTGTTATGAGGCTGTATCTGGTCTCATGTCCCGTAACCGCTTTATAAAACTACTGACCGTGAAACATTTTGTTGACAACAATACAGTAACCAATGACCCCTAACAGACTTTTAATCCATAGACGAAACATTATCCCATTCAATGGCAGATCATGTCCCCATAAGTGGGTATTTGAACTCTGCGGTAGGTTTGATTCCGATGGGTATACTAATAAGTTCGATTTGTACTCAGCCAACAAGACCTAATGAACAGATCTTGGATTTCTGCCGATGTAGTTGAAAAAATGACTGAATCCTTATTGGACGGGTAGTATAAATGTAGGCCTATTTTAAAAAAACAACCTTTAAGTTGTGCCCACCCAAAACGGCCTATTTTATTATTGTCCATTGTTATTGCCTTCTCATATCAACAATACTGCTGCTTATTTTAAAAGCACACAATTTATAAGGCGTCGTGACACGGCGACCTGACAGTATGGTGTAAAAGATCATCTTCTTTGAATCGCTACATGGAAGACAACTATAACCAGTCATATAGCCATATTTTAACCCGTATATCGATCATGATACTGCCAATGTAACAGTTTCATTTACGAGGTGGCCGTACCTAGCCTCCATAGTAAGTTTGTTTCACAGTCGGCGAGATCAATGTTCTCCTCACCGTGACATACATGTACTGGCAATGGAAAGCAATGGTTTTCTTTGCTATCCTTGAATGTTAAATCCTATCTTTGTATCTATTCAATGCATCCAGAACACGTCGCCCGCGTGATGAATACATTTTTTTTTTCAATGGAAGAAAGGATATACACGAGTCTGGAAATATTCTCTTTCTATGTGTGATGTTTGGTTAAAGTAAGACTTACTGTGAAAAAGAAAATGTGAACTATTTGTATACGTTTGACCTGGTGAAAGTTAAACCTTTACAGCTGGCTCAGGGGATCAATTCCCCTTTAACGTTACACTTTACTCTGCTGTGGTAAAGTCTCCCAAACGCTTCCTGTAAGCGGTCAAGCTCAATCTTTGTGGATTCTGTGTGGGGTAAGTGGCCTTAAGATAGACATCGATCATTCCCTATTGGTGTGTTATGTACATGCTTTAGTCGGATTTCAAAGCTGTTATATAAGTAAAAATTTGGCCCAGCGGATAGAAAAGACAGTGAACGTTTATTTAAAACTCCAATGTGACTCTACTGCAGTCTGATAAATGCACACAAGAAGACACAGGTGAATTGAATGACCAATGTTCTGATTCACAAATATACGTTTCCATTTGCAAGAAAGGCTAGTTCACGTTAAGCTGCATTTCAATACAAACTATATATGTAAATACCCATGTACTGAAGTAGCGAAAACTTCACAGATATGGAAGCCGTTGAGGTAACAGTTAATAGGCCTATCTAGGTGGGGAGAAAATGCGCGAAGTAGCTTGGGATTTCATTTTTTGTTTGTTCATCGCTTTGTATTTCATCTAAAAGTACTTTGATGGCTTTTGTTTCTTTTTTATACTGTTTTATTTTTTATAATTTTCCTTGTTTCTAGCTCCAGAGTCCAAGCAGACAAAACAATGGATGCGTACAAATGTACCCTAGACGAGGCAAGTCAACGTAAAGCAGAAGATGAGTTATCTGAAGACCCTAAACAGCGCATGTCTGCGGTTGATACTCTCAGAAAATGGTTTCTTGACAGAAAGGACTGGATTCGGCTGCCAACAGGTCGGTACTTCATGGATAAACTTACACAAATTTTCTATTCGCTGGACCGTGAAACATATGACCGCAAAATGTTACGAACAATCAAATTTCCAAGAGCCATTAGAAAATCAAATTCAGATTAAATTTTTGAACAAATTTAAACTTTGGTCTTTTAAATTGACTTCTGTGAGTGGCATTATATAACCTTGGGTATTTTGTGAAGCAAAAGTATAATTAGTAGTTAACCTTTTAATCAAATAAAGTTTCTGCCTCTTTCCGTAGCTCGTTTTCAGGGAATAATACACTGGTATTGAAAAATCCCTTCCGTTCAAAACATTATTTTATGCAAAATGCAGTACATATTTTATGCTAATAGATCAGAAGGTAAACTGGTCAACATTTTACATAACAACTTTTTGTTAGATTGGTGGGACCTTCCAGATACCTGTATTTGCTGAATTAAGGGAGCTGTCTGCCGATTGTTTGTTAGGTATTATATTGTTTGTCTTATTCTGGTCTCATGAGTGTTTCTAACGATATCGAGGGTGGAAAACTCACCCACAAGGTTGGCGCGCCACAATGTGAATGTTTCTAACGATATCGAGGGTGGATAACTCACCCAGAAGGTTGGCGCGCCACAATGTGAGTGTTTCTAACAATATCGAGGGGGGATAACTTACCCACAAGGTTGTGTGTCTAACGATGTCGAGGGTGGATAACTCACCCACAATGTGAGTGTTTCTAACGATATCGAAGGGGGATAACTCACCCACAAGGTTGGCTCGCCACAATCTGAGGGTTTTTAACGATGTCGAGGGGGGATTACTCACCCACAAGGTTGGCTCGCCACAATGTGAGTGTTTTTAACGATGTCGAGGGGGGATAACTCACCCACAAGGTTGGCGCGCCACAAGGTTGTGTGTCTAACGATGTCGAGGGTGGATAACTCACCCACAATGTGAGTGTTTCTAACGATATCGAGGGGCGATAACTCACCCACAATGTAAGTGTTTCTAACGATATCGATGGTGGATAACTTCACCCACAAGGTTGTGTTTCTAACGATATCGAGGGGCGATAACTCACCCACAATGTGAATGTTTCTAACGATATCGAGGGGCGATAACTTCCCCCACAAGGTTGTGTTTAACGATATCGAGGGGGGATAACTCACCCACAAGGTTGTGTGTCTAACGATGTCGAGGGGACGATAACTCACCCACAATGTGAGTGTTTCTAACGATATCGAGGGGCGATAACTCACCCACAATGTGAGTGTTTCTAACGATATCGAGGGTGGATAACTTCACCCACAATGTGAGTGTTTCTAACGATATCGAGGGTGGATAACTTCACCCACAAGGTTGTGTGTCTAACGATGTTGAGGGGACGATAACTCACCCACAATGTGAGTGTTTCTAACGATATCGAGGGTGGATAACTTCACCCACAAGGTTGGCGCGCCACAATGTGAGTGAGATAACATTAACTACAGATGAAATATAGCAATTTGTTCATAATCGTGTGGAGATATATATAATTGAAATCTATGTACGGACTGCCCGGTCAAAATTCGTATCCACAATGACGTGTTCCGATCAGTAAATTGTATGGCCACCGTGTGCTGCTAACACTGCTCAACGTACACCTCCGTGGACAAGTCTACGGATTCTGGTCCACCACTTCTCGGAAGGTCTTTTGTGGAACGGAGGCTGGTATACCGACCCCATAATCGAGATATAGTACGGCTAGTTGATGAATTACACGAAAAAGTATCTGAACGCGAAGAGCGGGAATCACTGGAATTGGACAAATAAAAAGCATTTTCGCGTCGAGATAATAATAGTTTCCATGTATGTCCGAATCTGACAGTGAATCATTGGATACATGCAAAAAGTTGATCGTGGAGTGCCTCAACAAAACAATTCCTGAAAAGGAATGGTCAGCGAAGGATTAATTCAGAGCACACAGGCTTGGTAAGCGACTGCAGGGTAAAGCCAGACCCCTGATCTGCACATCTGTGATGTAGGGCGATAAAACGGAGGTGCTGAAATTTCGTCACACTGGCAAATAAGTAGTCGGACCGGGGGAGTACCACAGCGAAGCCGCACAACCAAGATGGCCCTCTAGCTGAGAGCAGTATGTTTCCACATTATCTTCATGCTGTCAAACTTAGCACTGGAGGAACAATATTTTTCCAACAGTGAAAACAAAGTCACTACACATTTTATGGCTGTTAGAGTTGCTGTCTACTGTTGGAATACAGCACCGTCATATTAGTGAAATACCCTTGATCACGGTGTTAAACAGCAATCAATCAATCAATCAATTAGAACCAAGATGACATGGACTAGGACACTGGCCATAGGCCTCAATAAGTGAGTGATGGTGTTTGGACATTGTTTGGAACATTGAAGGATTAACTTCCAAATTTAACGACAAATATACCTGAAACCTTGTGTCCCATGAGAGTAAGAGATTTATAAAATCAGTTATGTGACTATGAAGTGTATGCTGTGCCGATTACACCTTCTCGGAACGTGGGCAGGTGTTCAGGTGGACTGTGTGTTTTTATATGGTATTAAATTTCCTCGTTCTTTAAAAGTGTTATGTCGCACAAATGTGACATATTCTTTGATGTGACTGACAGCCCCATAAATAATAAAGTGAGTATGAAGATCTTCATTTGTCCAATGACAATCCAATTCTGACCTTGACCTCCTCTTCTTTTACCTGTGTCAATGTGCGTACCACATAAGGAACAAGTTGGCACTGTGACAAGTGCCGAAACGTTCTCAATAGATGACAGTTTTGGTCTTGTGGGGTTTCTCCTGACGTCACAGGACGCATCAATTATGATATGGGACATTGGCGTGTCTGTTTACTTTGTTAGTTTACAGAAGCAGACGAAAACAAAATGGAGTTTGCAGCTGCCTTCATATCAAAGGGAAAATGTATAGCTGTAGAGAAATGTGTTCCAATGGGGACACACGGAAAGTTTGTAATAAAATATAACTATTTAGCATAATCAAGTCATGTGAAAGAGTTTAAATTTCTTCATAGGTCGATTAATCAGGCCAAGCGTCAGCAGCCTCGGTATGACGTTAACAGTTGCCAAATTAAAGGCCAATAAATCTCCTGGCATTAGCTGGGCAGTTGACAAATTAAAGGCCATTAAATCTCCTGGCATTAGCTGGGCAGTTGACAAATTAAAGGCCAATAAATCTCCTGGCATTAGTTGGGCAGTTGACAAATTAAAGGCCAATAAATCTCCTGGCATAGATGAAATGTTTAAAAGCTCGTTTCCAATTTTATGAGTTATATCATTAGATAGTTTTATTATATATTTAATACCGGTAAATTTCCTGCAAGGTGGAAGTTAGGCATAATTGAGATAACACTGATCCAAACAATTATTGTGAAATTACCCTACTAAGTATTTCAGGAAATAATGGACGTCTGACAACTTGGGCAGATCCCAAGCTTCACAATTCATGCATGTATTCAAAATCATTTATTCAAAGGAAAAAACTAATTGTTCGTGGACTATGTAGACTTGATGGAGGCATTTGACACTGGCAATCGTCCAAAATGATTTCCCCTGCTTGAAAAAAATGGTCTTCATTGAAATATTATTGGAAATGAGCCCACTGACTAGTTGTTTTGCCCAACAGGACCACGACAAGACTGCGTAATTAGTCCTTTGCTTTTCAACCTATTTATAAACGAGCACAGTGATATTGATATTTTTAGTCTTATTTCATAAAATGCCAATTCCAAACTTAATATAGCCATTGTCAAATATGGGACCTCTCTGTTAACCTTTCACAAACAACAATAGTGCTTTTTAAAAAGACTGACGCATTGGCAAAACACGAACATTGACATTATGGGAATTAAGACATTAAAATTATATCGCATTATAAATTTCTGGGTCTTGTTTTCAGTAACAGACTTAATATAATACATGCCGTGAACAATCTTGTATCGCAGGCCAAACGACAAATATAAGCATTTTTTTTTAATATGTGGAATCTGGACCGAATGCCGTATTCTGTATTTTAAAATTGTTTGAGCCAAAAGTTAAGCCTATTTTAACTTATGGCGCAGAACTCTGGGGAACCGATCAGTATGAATGTTACAGAGAGTCCAAACAACGGCCAGTAAACAATTGCTGAAAACTGGCCGTAGTACGCCAAATGCAATGGCCTTGGGATAATGGGGTCGCATTCCACTTGGGCCGACAACCGCATTTAAAGTTATTCAGTACTGGTTACAACTTGTTCCCCCTTCCTGAACAACGACATAAAGTTATTCAGTACTGGTTACGACTTGCCCCCTTCCTGAACAACGACATAAAGTTATTGAGTACTGGTTACGACTTGTTCCCTCTTCCTGAACAACGACATAAAGTTATTCAGTACTGGTTACGACTTGCCCCCTTCCTGAACAACGTCATCCACATAAAAACACCTCGACTCGAAGTCACAATAATAAAACTACTGTTTAAGTGCAAAATGCCAATGAATCACAATATATGCAACCCAATTAATTCTCTTGTAGGCATTTGATGAAAGTGATATTTCCAAGACTCCTTATATGACTGCTCTAAAGTTCTCTTTTTAAATGCAGACACTGGTAACATGTTGGCTTACTTACGTATGAAGAAGTTTAACCAGATAGCCACTCGGGAGAGTTTGATTACAGCCTGGGAACTCCGAACTAAAAACCCACAGTGGTATAAAGATTTTAACCCGGCTGATCCTAGGATACTAGCTGCAATTAAAACAGGGTAAGTGATTTTCTGGAAATACTTGACTTTAACATCAAACACAAGGACAAGAGCCTTACAAAAGTATACCTGTATACTTTAGGGATATTTTCTGTGGGCCTATGCTAACATCCACATGTTTCATTGATCGGGCTTTTAAAACTTCCCGCCAATCTGTCGTCTGCAATAAGTTGTACCTTGTATATAGTATAGAGCCCAGGTTGTATACTGGATAATATGGCTTTAAATGCAAGTAGTTCGACCGGTCACATTGAGTAATATAGAATAAGAGACGCTCCGAAACAAGAAGTCATGTTCCACGTCCTCCTCAATACATTAATCCACCGTATGTGTTGAAACTTCATGCTGTGGAATTATCTTCCGAAATATTTATATGATAAGTTGTTTATGAAGTTAAAGTCACATACTCACCTTAGTATAGGGCTTTTCAACAAATTTAGATTTCTTCGAACTAGTATAAGCGGCATTTAGAAGCTGGGTGCAAAACAAAAACATGACGACTAAGATGGATTTTCAACTTTCTTTTTCGTTTTGAGATTTGATATATGTGTAAATAATTTTACTCATATAGAAAATCACAATACGAACTTGACAAACAAACCAAATTTACGCTCACCCCCTGATCTATTTTTATATAAATGTAGAGAAAGAAAATTTTGCTTGCCTCCACCGGGATTCGAACTCGGGTCTCTGGCTAGCAGGGCCCTGATCTATTAGTGTACAATGTAAAAACAATCAATAAAGCTAACCACTGGATAATATAACGTAATAATAATAACAATTTCTTAAAGTTTTGACAATAGTAGCTATAGCTATCAAAACAAAATAACCAAAATTAAATCATTGGATTAAAATGTCGAAAGAATTGTTTGTATGTAACTGAATTGTGATATTTTTTATCTTTATCAAGCCTAACCTGTTAGTTTTCTATATTTGCAGGTGAACAATATTATAATCACCGTGTTGTATAAACCTTTATTAGCCTTCTTCACTCTGTATATCTGGTTGACACGTGATCGCCTAATAAAGCCAAATATGTTATCCATATTTCATGACTATCCTTTGGGACTTCCTGGTGAGAAGTTTCTCGTATTGCAAAATAAATGAAGTATAATATTGAAATTATTAAAGATCTTATACAAAAAGGGAGGCTACTCTTAAGACGATGTTATACGTGTGCAATTTTATTACATGTGTGTTTCTTGTCAGGTATTACTACCCATTACCTCAGAGAGATAGAAAAGGCAGGAAAATTGTTATGATGAAGTGTGGTAAGTGATAATAGCAATTTATCAATAGAGTTAATACAAGTTTCATACAAGTATGGAGGCTGATAAACGTACAGCACATACCCCACGTAATTTGGAGAAAGTGGCAGGACAAATGGAATGGGTGCATGTGTCACTGGACGAAAATTCAAAACAACAAATTTGAAGGGTTTTTGGAATCTTCTCAAGATCAAGTTTTATACCAAATATATTTTGTATTCATTAAGTACAGTCTAGCTTTTCAACGCAGACTAGACTTTGGGGGAAAACTAACAGAGTTGTCGTTCGTTGCACTGTAAGCAAACCATTCCATTGGCTGCCAAACCTCATTTCGTCATTTTTCTAAATAAGGAAATATGCACGGATAGCACAAACGATCATATGTTAGCAAAATGAAAAATGCAGCCAAACAAGCAACTATAAAACACAATTTGATTTGCCCATGTCTAGAAAGAGCCCTCTTGTGGCTATCGCGGGTATTAATCGGTCTTGTTTTAGCAGCGATTGTAAAGGACTGTAGTAAATGTTATGTATCAATAACCGCTGTCTAGGAGCGTACCCCCATATTGTGATCTTCTCAGCGGAAGTGATTACCGGTATGTCCGATATTACAGATCTGATAAAAACAACACGAAAGTGTCCTCATCACTCGAGTGAGATCCATGGCATGCATAAACGAACGAACGACCAAAACAATTAATTACTTAATTAAGAATGAGATGATTTAACCGTTTTTCATAAGCCAACGGCACCGCATCATTTTTATCCATCTTTGTCTTGAAGTATAGTTGTGCCTGTACCTCTGAACAGTATCCAGTGGGTAGCAAACAATTGGTGTTCGTCCTTGTAGCGAAACTGAAGCCGTCGGGACTCAGGATCCAGGAAGTCATGATGATGATCCATTAACAAAAACGTTACATAACATATGGCCTTTCGTGCGTGACGTCAGTCTATTCTTAAAGCGATGAACGGAATTCTGAACCATAATTTCTTTCAGGCAATTTGTCTAACTCAGGAAAGGACTACGACCCAGACGACATTGTCCGCGGCTTTATCACCCTCCATGACAACCTTATTCGTGATGAGAACGTCCAAGTCAACGGATACGTGTACTTTATGGATTTGACGGGCTTTACTATGGGTCACGTTACCTATACGGGACCAGAAAGATTCCTGTCGGCCACCACGTGTTGGATGGTAATAACATAATACTTTCCCTTTGACAGTATTCCATTCAGATCAGTAAGAAAAATTAAAACTAAATCTATGTCCATTCTTTGTCAGTTACACGTGTTACGTTTATAGAAAGCAATAAAATACCAACCGACTGATATATTCTCAAATTAGAAAATTCAGACGCATTTAGCACGAATACTTGTTTATACGCTATTTGTAACAATCCATGGCCTATCCCTTACAACATATTTTATTTTATAATCAATAGGTACATGTCTGTGAATAAAAACCGATGAGTCGAGCCCTTTTGATATAATACAGAAATAAAAACAGATTAATTGATGAAAAAATATAAATCATGACAATGCTAGCGTTGTTAAGAATATCAGATTTTTTTCACTTGTTTGTTTGATTGGGTTTTACGCCATACTCAATGCTATTTCACTTATATGACGGCGTGCCAGCACAACCGGTGAAGGAAACCACCGTTAGCGACGCTGGCAACATTCGAGACAGACCAAAACATTTATATTACATTACACAACAAATCGGCATCCTGGGCCCCTTGGCTCAAAGAGCACCAGGGCAGAGGAGACTCCCACCCAACCACCCGCGATTTGTTTTAGAAGGAGGGCAAATAATCGTTAGAAAGTCGTATGTAATAACATGTGAAGAATCAGATGTTTTCCTTAAACAGTTTTTATGTATTACCCTCCACAGAAAGCTCATTGTGGACGCAACAAAGAGATGCATTTCTACAATGGAGGTGCCATGTTTGATGTTCTCTATGGATTTTTCAAACAAGTATTTTCTAAGAAACTCCAAGGCAGGGTAAGACTTTAGCATCACGGAAACAGAACTTTTATTATTGACCCATGAAAACACGGATACATGACATTTGTTATGGGCCTACAAAAACACGGATACATTACTTTTATTATGAACCTACAAAAACACGGATACATTACTTTTATTATGAACCTACAAAAACACGGATACATTACTTTTATTATGAGCCTACAGAAACTCAACACCGAATTAATATTTTGGCAATGGTTCAGTTGCAACTATTATTGGAAGAAGTCAAGTCCGCAGATTCAGTACTAATTACACTTTCGTGAAGATCTTTTCATTAAATTTTATACAGCGCAAGAAAGTCTTATTGGAAGAAACTTTGTTTATAAATTGAGATAACCAGATGTAATGTGCTTTGTTACAGGTGGTTAACCACGGCAATAACTTATATCCTATCTATAATCACATAGAGAAACATTTGTTACCTGACGAGTACCTGCCCGATGACTATGAAGGACCGTCAGCAGGACCTAAAGACAAAATCATAGGTTCGTGTTTTATTCATTGTATGTCATCAAACTGTGCCTTTGATAGTCGATGACCATGGTGTGTAATATTTATTTATTGTAATGGTTTTTACCTTCGTACTCAATGTTATTTGTTATAAGGCCTATGACGCGTTTCGGGCGAACGTGAAGAAGCTTCGTAAAAACTACCCAACCATTTTAACCACAGGGAAGCTTTACTTCTATAATGTTGTCTTATAAATTGAATGTAAATATTGTTATGTTATCTAGGCTTATTTCGTTTGTGAATACAGCATTGTTCTTGGCATTTATTTCTTTGAGATTAAATATGAACGGGGAATAGGTTGGAGCAAAAAAGTCATCGTCCCTTTGACTGAAAATCTGATGAAAAATTATTGTTGTTATATTGTTGTTGGTATTAACGTTTACTAAATGCCAAATTAAGTTACAAACTGATTTTTGTTTACAGCTGATTATGTAACTTCTGTGACGTCAGCAGAAAACAGGGAGTACATGGCCCAGATAAGTAATGGGCAGTATTATGTGGACAGCAAGAAAAAACCCAAGACAGGAAAAGAGGAAGTGGCCTCATTTAGACCTCTAGTCCAATGAGATTCTCTGAACAGTCACGTTTAAATGAGGCGTAATCAATGGATATTTGGTCTTGTATATGTTCAGTTATATCACCATAAATTGTTGAAATATGATACTGGGGGTTTGGTGGTTTTAGTTTGTTTGGGGTTTTTTTGTGTTTTTTTATGTTAGTGTGGAGTTTTTATGTTTATTATTTTTTGTCAGTGTGTTTTTTGAATGCGTTTTATGTAGATATATGTTTTATATCATTAGTTACACAACATGACTACCTTTAACTTAACCTTCCTTTTTCATTATCGCTAGAAGTGGATTCTAGCCTTGTTTTAAAAGGTACTAAAACTTAGAGTAACCGTCATTGCTTACTACTGGTCGAAGTATATTCTATCTTTGATTGGCCTTTACTGCTAAAAGTAGATTCCTGCCGTCATTGTTCACTACCTGTCAAATTACATTCTAACTGTTCTAATTGTTCGCTATCGTTTAAAGTATATTCTAACCTTCATTACTCGTTACCGGTCAAAATAGATTCTAAATTTCAGTGTTCACTACCCGACTAGGTAGATTCTAACCTCAGTTGTTCAATTGGCCTACCGGTCAAAATAGATTCTAACTTTCATTTGTCACTACCACTAAAAGTAGTTTTTAACCTTCATTTGTCACTACCGCTAAAAGTAGATTTTGACTTTCATTTGACACTAACGCTAAAAGTAGATTTTGACTTTCATTTGTCACTACGGCTAAAAGTAGATTTTGACTTCCATTTGTCACTACCGCTAAAAGTAGATTTTGACTTTTATTTGTCACTACCGCTAAAAGTAGATTCTAACTTTCATTTGTCACTATCGCTAAAAGTAGATTTTAACTTTCATTTGTCACCACGGCTAAAAGTAGATTCTAACTTTCATTTGTCACTACCGCTAAAAGTAGATTCTAACTTTCATTTGTCACTACCGCTAA
>JAVFBZ010157573.1:3061-18254 GCA_032466195.1 Katharina tunicata | reverse complement strand
GTGTTAGCCAGAAATCAAAAACATGGTGTCTCAAATCACTATTTTCAAAGAAATAGGGTGTCTCATTTGACCTTTTTTCTATATTTCCCATGTTAAATTTGACTGAATAAGGGTGTCTGAAATGGATTATGGGGTGTCTCAAAGACACCGAGACACCCCTCTGGCTAACACTACATGTATGTGTCCGTCCACCTATCATAAGAATGTTGTGAAGTTGATAACAAGAATCAAATTCATAGGTTAACTTGAAACTTGGAATGTAGCATTGTTCTCTTGATATGATTCCTCTTGCCAAAATCTGATTATTCATGTTTATCGACGCTGTGAATATCATACATGTAACTTGAAAATAAATTGATCGTTTATCTTAAAACTTGACTATGCAGGTCCCTTCACCTCCGATCACGGATGGGATTACTTTCAACTTAATTACGCTCCAATACAGATACCAATGTGTATTTGACAATATTCAGTTCGTATGTGTGGTGAATATGATACATGTAACTTGAAAACAAATTCACAGATTAACTTCAAACTATTACTTTGCATTTATCCAATTTCCTAACACCAATATGGCCGCCATAGTCTTTAGACAACCTATAGCTATCGCCCTTTTTATTGTGGTAGCGGACCTGCTCAGTAATCAACTTGTTAATATAGAGTAAAGACTGCATTCTCTGATTTCAAAGGAAATGGAGTTTCAACTTGTGTTTGCTTTGAAGTTTTTACATTTCTAGATGTTTTGCATAACATGATAGGACACCAGAAAGTCATAGACGGTCTGAAGCTTTTTATGTACTTTTTTTTTTTTAAATGTAATTTGTAATTCCCACTGACTAGTTTACCAGGAAAGACCAAAGTCACAATTGTTGAGAAATGTTAACCATGCATTGATTTATGAGTTCTCAAAGTTGTGGCTTAGGACTAAAATGTGTCTTCAAACATTCAATTTTGGCTGACATATAATTGTGTTTTTATTTGTTTTATTTTCCAGTATTATGTGCGAAAAACCTTGCCAAGAAGGACTTTTTCCGTAAGTATAAACTTTTTCAAAAATTATTTGCTTGTGTCTTTTGAGTCTTTGTGCTAAAAATCAGTGAAAATAAAATATAAATGTATGTGTACTGAACTGCAGACTGGCTGTGTATGTAGATTATGTAGAATTATATAACATCAAAAGTCCATTAACTAGAAGTATGCAACTCCCATATCCTCTTCACTAACCAAGAACGTATTCCGAGCTTAGAGAAGGTTCAATTCTTGGTGGACCCAGCATCTGTGTATAGTGGCGCCATTTGTGAATTAGGTAATCGAGATTTGAATGAACTCCCCTGTTGTTATAGTTACATCATACCTTTCATATATCATATATGCGCTTACAACTTGCCTACAATCATTATGGCATCACCCAAACTACTTGATTTAATAACCTCACGTAAAATCTGATTGGTGTTTACAAGTTCTGATAACTCTTGGTTAGTGAAGATGCTTCCATATATTCATAACGTACATAGAGTTGTGTGCCTAGACTCCCCTTATAAAGTATCATTTGACGTAGTACAGCTAGAAAACTATTAAGTACATCACTTTCTCTTCTTACTTTTAAAATGAATTACCCAGAATTCCACTCTAACATAAACAAAAAGGGCTTGAGGAAGGAAGGCTATGTCATAATTTGCTGGCCCAGAATGTGGATTAAAGCAAGGGGAATTGCATAATTCCAGATTTTCAGTTGATGTACTTCTAACATACATGTAATATGTTACCACAAACTAAAAATTGGTCATGTATTAAGTTATACTGGAAAACTTGATTGATGTATATGTAATTTGAAATCAGGCCTAACCTCTAATCTGCTGACTCTGTCTCCCCTCTCATATAAGTGGAAAGCAGGAGTTTATAAACAAATCTGACTGCTTGGGAAATATGAATTCCATTGTAATTTGAGCTCTGTTTATCGTTGGCAAAGAGTAATTTTCCTGCTAGTAAGTTTATCTGCCAGCAGCTGTGTGTACATGTGCAGATTTGATAACAACTTTGGTATTAAGTCCAGGCTAATCCACCCCCTCTATCCCTTCTAGACAAACTAGAGTTGTTCTGCTGGTGACCTTTTTTGTTATGGTCCAACATGTACCAATATCTCTGTTACAATTTATAACTTTACATATTTTCAACCAATTTCTAATTTGATTTTTTTTTTTGGTGCATGTTTGGAATCCTGTTTGTTTGAATGAGAATATCTGAGTTATGAACATAATTAAGCTAAGCTCTGATTGATACTGTGTACAACCCTGCAATAAACTGGCTACTATGCAGATTTAGCACATTTAGTTTCCTTTTTTTTGGGTAGTTATCATGGTCAACCAATTGTGACAATTTTTTTTATTTTTTAAAGAATGACAACTACAACTCTACCCTTTCAAACATTCCTCACCAGATTCTGCACATTAGTTTAACTGTTCATGCATTGTTTACAAAACATGGAATTTTACTCAAACTAGACTTGAACGGTTACTTCGTTTTCTAGGGGATCACCTGCAATCACCTATAGAGTTTTTGTTCAGCTTATCAGCAAACATAAATTCTAACATAAAACCCTTACAGAATATCTTGTTTGAGTGGCGTTTACCCACCTTACAGAATAGACTGTAATGTTCAAATCCGCCTAATGATACACAGAAAACTATGTTAAAACAAGCTACATGTACTCAAAGATCATACAAAAAAACAGTAAAAAATGTAGCCAAAGTCAAATTTTTTAAAACATTTTATTTATAAAAAAAACGCTCTTGATCTAGTTTCTTTAAAAAGTCCTTCATGTGCAACACATGTATTTTGAATATACAACAACAATAACAACAAAATGTTCAACTTCACATAGCAATCTTAAAAGTCCAACATCCAACAAATGTTAAGTGATATCCAATGTGAAAAGACTGCTATGTACTACATCCAGTCCTTATTCAAGGGGTTATAATTTAATTAAAATGTACACATTTAAATCTTTATTGTCAATTACTCAATATAGTCAATCGCTGAAAAAAGGTGGCTTGATTAATAACACTTCAAAATGAATTACAGAAGTTTAATTTTCTGATTTAAAGAAGAATATCCCAAGAGGCCTATTAACACTGAGTTAGGTAATTGTTTGACATGTGTATTAATGAATGGGCTCACATCATGACACATGGATCATCAACCTAAACAAAAGATTTTGATCATACCTAAGTAATTGTTCTTCAATATTCAATCTTTGACCCTGTCGCCCTATTATATTTTTAAAAGCTGAACTTCCACTGTGTCTTTTTCTGTCACAAGCTCATTGTGACTTTATTATATAAACCAGCCTGTGAGACATCATAAATCAAGCAAAGTTATGAAGAGCAATGAATGTAATTAGGCTGTGCCATTACACCAGTTTTATGACTTAGCCAGTTTTTCCACCTCACTTAATCGCTGATGTTATTTATTTTTTTTTCTTCTTTCGAATACACTTAACAGTTTTTTTTTAATAACATAATAAATTATTTGTTTCTGAATTGTACTTTCTGTTAACTATCACATTTTTTCCCATCCTCATTACTTCGTGTCATAGGATATTGATAGTTACTGTTTAGTACATATGTGAACAGTTTTTAACATTCTATCTGATGACTAAAACCCTTAACATCTACACCCATGCAATCAGAAGTAGCAATATTGTTCCTATTGTCCAATATTGTTATTAATCCTGGGATTAGAATCATTACAGATAAGTGCACTATTTTTTGTTTTCTTCCATAAACTTCGAAATATATTATATTATTTTCAAAAGTGTTGTGGGCCTTCATAGTACTATTATGGCAATGTTCGAATTACTTTTCCTCTCTGATGTAATGGGCATCAAGAAACAGAATTGTTTTGGTGTTTTTTGTGTGTACTTTAAATGTATTGTGGTGTCTTCTATGTTGCCGGTGTCGCTTAGAGTGGTTTCTTTTACCCATTGGGCTGGCATGTCCTCATATACTGTAAGTTAAATACGGTGTGAAACCTCAATCAATCAATCAACTTACATTTCAACTTTTCTTTCCTTCATCAAATAGCGGGTGGTTGGGTGGGAGCCTCATGGGCCCTGGCACTCTCTGAGCTAAGGGGCACAGGATGCCGATTTTTTGTAGTGTTCTGTTTTGTTATTGTTATTGTTATGTAAATGTTTTGTCCTGTCTTGCATGTTGCTAGTGGAATTACGGTGGTTTCCTTCACCGATTGTTCTGGCATGCCGTCATTATAAGCGAAATAACCTTGAGTCCGGCATAAAACCCTAATCAAACAAACAAACAAATCCTTCATCAAATGACTTCGTTTCTAATATGACAGTGCATGAAGACATAGTTTATTTCACCACACAACACAATTTTAATGGTCAACGCATTTGATGGAAAGTATCACCTCTTCTTTTTAGTTAATTCTTCTGGAAGGAACTTTCCTAGATGGAAATATTCTTAGAAAATGTGATGATTTTTCATCATTATAATTGGTAAAAAAAAATGAAATACTTCCATTTTGTAAACCAATATGCTGCTCGTATGAATGGTGAAACAGTGTTTTGTTGTAGGATCTGAGTACAATAAAATATTAATGAAAAATCAATTCTTTGTGGAGGGAGAGGGGGGCATTGCAGTTCATGTTTTTTTGAGCTGTGTATCATGGTTTGTTAGCCCAGGACAGATATCAGTTGTTAGACTGTGACTAATAATTACTGTGGCGACAATCTGTGTTTGTGGTTTATACTGCAGCAGGAAGTGTTTGAGTCAGTCAGTCTGAAGCTGGTAATCCGGTGTGTTTACTTGCTGAAGTCTGGAGACAGGACGATTAACATCATCAGTTAAAAGATTGCTTCATCTTCACTCAGGGAACAATTAAACTCGTCCCAGAAGTCACATCTGATATTTGCTTTTATCTCAGACTCCATTAAACCATACTCAACACAATGTTGTAGCATTTGGCCTAATTGCTTGAAGATCTGTTAATGATATCACTGTTGTCTCTGGTTAACTAGGAGACAAAGGGTGCTATCTGACCAGTACGCATCTTGTAGTGTTCTGTGATCAATAGGGAAGACACGACAGAAAATTGATTTTTAAGTGGATACATAGCTCTCTAATCAGAGCTTAGTGCTGGACAGGTTTCATTTGGGAGAAGGGATGCTGAAGATGATTATTTAAGGGCGATCTGGCATATTGGGCAGACTGTAAGGGGCCTTTTGTGGCCATTATGAGGGGAGAACACCGCCAGAGAGTGTAGCTACATGTAGCACACACACACACAACCCTGCTTAAACCTGACTCATAATAAGGAGACAATAGCAAATCTTAATGGGTCAATGTTTAATAAAGGCCCTCTGATTATTGGTAATATGGAGACAGGATGATGTCTATACAGATGTAAAAACCATTCCCAGGTCTAGCCAAGCTCGATCTAAGATAGTAGTCTCCAGCAAACTGTCACATCTGATGTCTATTCGCTTTTATTGTCACTGGATGTATTCACTGTACACTTATCCACATGTTGTAATCAGCCTTTTGATTCAGCTACTGATTCACTTAAGCACGGGTTAATGCGTGGGTGGCTGGGTGAGAGCCTTCTGGGCAGAGGGTCACAGGATGCCGTTTTGTTGTTGTTTTGCTACAGTATGTAAATGTTTTGTCCTGTCTTGCATGTTGCTAGCGCATTTACGGAGATTTTCTTCAGGGATTTGGCTGGCACACCATCATATAAGTGAAATAACCCTGAGTACAGCATAAAACCCTAATCAAACGAACAAATCAATTAAAGTTAATGCTTTATGGTATTGGCCCAAACACAATATATTGTGGAAATTTCTATGATCAGTTACATGTACAGATTACATGTATCACCAATTTTCCTAGTCTACACTCATAGTAGAATTCTTTCTATATTGTAGTGCACTAGCCCAACTAAATATGTGTGATAATAGTTAAATTAAACATCAAACTCTATATTATGTTTCCAAATAATATTAATAAGAATATATTTTCACTCTTTTAAACAAATAATGTTGGATTTTGTTTACTGGGATTTAATTGTTTCCATTTTTTTTACTAAACAAGATTTTTAATTTAAATATGGCGGGTGGTTGGGTGGGATCCTCCTGGGGCCCTTTTGATTTCTGAACTAAGGGAAGCAGATTTTTGTGGTGTCCTCTTTTCGTCCTGTAATTGTATTGTGACGTCTTCTACGTTGCCAGCGTTGATTTTGGTGGACTGTTTTCCTTCCTTAGAAGTGAAATAACCATATTAGGTATGGCGTAAAACCCCAATCAAACAAACAAATTAATTAATACAGGGAACATGAAAAATACATGTAGGGCTTTTCTCAAATTCCCTGCTGCATTGTAACCCTCCATGGAATGATAAAGCAACCTCTCATTTTATAAAATCGGTTCCTGGCACAAGCTTGTATTTCATGTAAAAACTGATAAGTGATCGCTGATGTTACAAGACCTCTTTCTAGATTTTACACATGGAAGAAAGACCTTACAAGTTGTCCTGGTATGAGGTGACAAGGTTATTATCTGAAAGCCCTAGTCCTGTCAAGGCAGATGTTAAATCTCCTCTGTACCTTTATGTTCATATATTGATTTATTGGGTTTCTGTGGACTGTAATTTGACTCTTAACAAACAAGCCTGGCCATTTTAACAAGATATCAAGTTCTCAGGGAAGCTTTTTGTCAGTGCTGTGGAAGTGGCTCTCTAATGACTCTTGTGGCATCAAGAGTATAGCTTTTACAATCCACTTACCAGACGTTACTTTAAGGGTAGCACAAACACGATCTTGTAATATTCATGCATTATACCATCCATGTTGAACTTTTAGACACAAGAAAAATTAAAAGCCAAAACTCTGAATGTTTTTTTTTTATATATTTTTTTTTGCCATTTCTAAACATTTACTGGTCTAAAAACAATTTTCAAAATATGTATGGCACAGTATTGGGTTCTTGTGGTCTTCAATTTTGCCCAAGAAAAAACAGTTCTCAGTTGACTGTAGTCTGTTATTATGTTTTTCAGCTAAAAGTATATGTAGATGAAAATGTAAAGTTGTTCTTTGAAAGCTGGAGCTGTAAATATGTACAGAATTGTTGTTGTCGTGTTATTTATTACAAGTAAAATGTAAATTTGCATTTAGATTTAATGGTTGCAGTTTTGTTGAGCTACTTTGTTCACAATTACCAGGGTTATATGTTCTACTTACCAATGTTTTCCATCTCCATATCTACAATAAGACACACAAAAATATTTCTTTTGCAACAAGTTTCTTGTTTTCCACTTAGACCTTTTAGTAAGTGTTAATGTATATATTAATGTAGATGTTTTCAATGCTGTGTGCAAAAGAAATCCAATTGTCTATTCTGACTTGCTTTCTGGTGAAGTGCATGTATTCCTGAAGTGTTATTCAGGGGAAGACAAATCATGCTCACATTAGCTACTGGAAACACGTTGAATGTAGGAGTTGCCTCCCATAACCTGGAATGGCGAAATCACTTTTCAATGTCATTTGAAGCATTTTATTTTCTTTTAGTATTGAAATTTGCAAGTTTTTAACATTGTCTTTTATGACATAATGAACATCAAAATAACATATCCAATATCAACTTAAAGTTTTTTTCCCCTTAATAACTTCTCAAATATTTAGAGTTTCAATGCTTTGTTTGTTTGTGTTGACATTTTCTGTTTATGTTTCATTTTACCATAGGTTTACCAGATCCATTTGCAAAGATCAGTGTGGACGGGTCAGGACAATGCCACTCAACAGATATGTGTAAAAACACCTTAGATCCTAAATGGAATCAACATTATGATCTGTAAGTATGATATACATGCTTGATTTTCATGAACTTGGCTGTAATATAGTGAAAATACACACATCGTGACATGCATTTGTATAATGCTTGAAGCTACACCGATTCATATTACCTCTGATTAGTTTAACTGTCTTGATGTCTTTTAATTTTAAAGCAATCTTGCAAATGTTTGTCCCGTTCACACTGCTATTGTGACATGATTTTTCTTGATACATGTTATTGAACATATAAAAAAACTTAGTGACTAAATCATAAAATAAATCAGCTTTCTTGGTCAAAACACTTGAATGCACTGTAGTTTGCATAATGTTTTATATTTAAGCAAAAACCTAGAGATAAAGATCATATAAACATGCAGTTTTTTTTTGTGAATATACATATATGCTACTTTATGATAATAAATTCCAAACTTTAGGTATGTGTTATTATATTTAACAATGTTTTCTGGCGGCTGCACAGATTGCAAGGTGTTTTGTATGCGTTTTCTTGTCTTTTCGGTTTTCCACAAAACTTCGAAATTACAAAGTCAACAATTAAGTGAAATACCCTTTAGTACATCTATCAAATTAATAAATAAATATGTTTTCTTTTATGGCCTTACTAGTTTTTTCATTCTGTTCTGCCAGCAACATAGTCAATTTTTTACCAGATTGGATGATGGATCAGCTTAAATCGTTTATCTTATGCATTCAATGGATTTACTTCTCAGATATGTTGGTCATAAAGACTCAATAACCATAAGTGTATGGAACCATAAGAAAATTCATAAAAAAGTTGGTGCAGGATTCCTGGGATGTGTGCGGATCATGTGTAATGCAATACAACGGCTCAAAGACACAGGCTGTAAGTATATGTGTCATTTCCTTTGTAATTAAATGTGATTATTCATGCTATTTTAATTAATTTGTAAAATAACTGGTTAAGTTTATTTGTATAAAATTTATCCAATATTTCAAGTTCATTAAATTAGCTATAATGGTCTCACAATGACTCATAGATCACCCCCCACTAAATCCTAATCTTTTTACATTTATCTCTTGTTATATTTAATAACTTCATTTGTATAAAATAAAAACTTGATTAGCCATTTAAGCTCCCCTGTCAAATTTAAAGTACATTTGTGTTATACCTATATGAATGTTTACTGCTATATTGTATTTATAAGACTCTCTCAAATTTTTAGTTTTTACAAAATTAAAAAGACGCTATAAGTGAACTTCATTATTTTTTCTTTCTCATCATTATGAAATATGGTTTGGAGTCAAGTCTTCCAAGCACTCAATCTGCTTCTGTTTATGTTTGTGAGAAAGTATGTATTTGAAGCTAGAAACTACACTTGATTTAGATTAACGCTGCCTATGGTGTAACATAACATCAGAGTTGAAGGTTCAAGACTTTCAACTTAAGTATTGGATCCCCTTTCGCTATTTTCTACACTGAATACATTTATCCAAACAAACAGGCGAATGAAGTCAAGTATGTGTGTACGTGTATGAATTTGCTGACTTGGAAATATGATGTAGGATTTTAGTAGAGGTATAATAATTGTTGATGTAAAGCAAAAACAGATGACATAATAAAGTAAACAGTGTGTTGCAAGTGACTGGAACTTGTCGATACTGCTGTAATTCTGAGGTCAGGTAAAAACTACACTCTAAATCTATTTTCAACATGTCTATATTAAGATGAGTGACAGGTGTATTTTTAGATGACTAAATCAGGTCTTGTAAAGGAACTGTGTTAAAAACATGTGTACAGATTTTACTTTAAGCCATCAAGAATTAGTGTAGCTTTTATCAGAAAATTTTTATGTTTTATGAAGGTTGCTGATCTAAATCAGTATTATTTTGGCAAGCATCCATATTATCAAGGCCTGTATGACATGGGTTAAGATATCAGGAATCTTCCCACGAAAAACTTACTAGTTTCATTTATATGTTTTATGTTTTGATAACAAAAACTTAATTTTCCCTGAAATGAATGAGAACGGTCAAAATTTTGACACTGGTGAAAGTGACTGTCGCTTGTTTATGTTGCAATAATATTGTGGTCAAGAAGGCTTATTTCTTAATATTCCCTCAAACATCTTTATTTCTTCTGCTACAGTTTCCACTAGATTATTTTTCCTCTTTCTCCTAGTATCTTTTGTACTTAATTCAATGAGTGCGTGTTTCAATTAGTAATAATTTAATAGGTACATTTTTGAATATACGGTTGGGCTGTCATGAAATTGTTCTTTAAATTCACCTTACATTTGACGAAGGGGCTGCTTTCCTTGAGCTGTTACACAAACTGCTGTAGGCTGTATTTCCCATGTTATTCAAGCATCTTCTAGCCACTGCAGTGCATATGCAGTGCAGAAAATAAAGCGGTGCAGGGGTTTGCTAGAAAAATAAAGTTTTGTTAATAGATTTTTTGTCAGTATGACCTTGGCTGTATTCCAGTCTGAAGGGAGGTAAATTTCTTAATAATTTTTTTCTTGAACTATAATTCTGTGTAAAATCGTTGTATTTTTAAATTATCACACAGGAAATACTGTTGGATATCATGTTAAACACTTTTTAAGTAAATAAAAATAGTTAACATAGATTCAGATCAAATTAAAATGATTACCTTTTAGAGAACGGTATATTTTCGTATATTGATAATGTCCTAAGGTTTCAGTATGAATTGTTAGGGAATTGGCATAAATCAGCATGGTTAATGTTACTACAGCAGCTGGCCTTGTCAGTCAGTCAACAGACTCACCCTGTAAAAACTAACCAGACTTCCTGTGCTTGTGGTAATCGCTACTTCAACTTTATGTCTTATGTTTTCAGTTAAATATTCCTTGTGATACCAAAAGATTGTTTATTTTAATTCATTTTATTACTAAGGTAACCTGAATAATGCCCTCCTCCCACCACTACCCTTAAGGTCAAGTAAATATCTAATTGTTGAGAGAAGCTTTTATGAAAGTTGGTTTGAGTTGTGAAAGTTGACTAAATTTATTTATCACTAAACAAACAAAAATTCCAGTTTATCTTAAAGCTGACTATTTTTTTTTTTTTTTTTTTACAAACATGACTTTGTTGACTTAAATCTTGATGCCCTTTTTGCAACCACCATTCTGATGAATAAAATAACACTGAAATAGTTTTAAAAACAGGCTTTGACTTTTGAAAACTGAAAATCGCTCTACATTTATGATTACCATAAAATACACCTTATTCACTTTTTAATTATTTTGTAATTATATGGTGTGTCCCTATGTGAATTTATATCATCAATGTTGTTGAGTGTAATGCAATACAATAGAATTAAGCCTCTCTACAGCTCCCTGGCATTTAGCTAGGTCTCAATGGGAGAATATGCGTACTGCTATCTTTTACGGAACAACACTAACAAGGAATTTTTGTGCTAGAAATATGCTGAGTTAATACTTAACTTACACGCACTTCATCCTTTGGAATTAAGGTGAGCACCGTTCCATACTCATAGAGGAAGTACTGTTATTAGTGTGTCACTATTTACTACATGTACGCGAGAAGAACTGATTTTGTCTAATGAAAAATTTATTTTAAAGTCAGATGCTTTTGGGATTTGCAAAGAATTCATATCTAAAAGTCTGAAAAATCCTGTCAACACTATTTACTTAATGATGCAAAAAACAACAACAACAACATCATCATCGTAATATGCAAGACATCCATTGATTTTCAGTTCAGAAAAAAATTCATATTAATCAAGTTTTTTTTCCTATTATAAATAATAAGAAACTAAGTATCAACAAAATTAAGTTGGATTGCCTCCTTTAACTTATCCTTAGCTTTCTGTACATCTGATCAAATACTGATTGACCTGAAAATAGTTTTTTTTTGCACATGTGTTGGCTATCTTTATGTAACTGTAACACCTATGTGAGTTAAATGTAAACATCCTCTGTAATCTATCTTCTAAACTTAGAAACTGTCTGAACGTATTTATGAAAAGTTTACCTTCAGGTCTGTCATCTGGTAGGGTGTTAACTTTCATACTATGAACTATTTTCACATCTGTTAAAGTTGTACTTTATGGCCCATTAATAAGAATTGCCAAGATTTTTCACACATTCATAATGTTTAATTGAAGACCGTTGACAGTTAGGAGGCAGATTAGTGTTTAAGTGTTTCTCATGTCTTTGATGTATAGATAGATACCTGACCAGACTGCTTTAAGGCCAATCTACAGTTGCAGAATCATCTGGCAATTGTAGGGACGTTTTCTAGATGATAGAGCAAAACTTGTTCTACATCTTAATCACTGTAATAAGGCTTCTATTGATGATCCTAAAATACTGCATTTCAATGGTTTAAGTTTGAAAACTTGACTTGTAATATTCAACTCCCTTAAGTATTGCGTAGTTATTTGTCCACATAGAACACTAATACAGTATTTGGTTACCTGTATTGTTTTTTTTTTTGCATATGGAACAATGTCTTTTGTTTCAGTTGTTTTAAAAAGTAAAAAGAACAATAAAAACAAACACAAAATCATTGTACTAGTTTCTTCTAGAAGATACTATTTGTGTTTAGATTCGGATAGTTTGAAGATAGTTCTATCTTACATGTATCATTCAGAGTTAACTGCGGTGTAATGAGAAGTTGAAAGTTTTTCTTGGACCAAAAGTTTATCATGGAATAGATTTTTAAGGCTGAACTGATAAAGTGTTTACAGGTGAAAACTGGTGTTTGGATGAAGTAGTAGTGTAAAAGATAAATAAGTGGCTTTCTAGCAGCAGATGTAGCTCATAGTAAACTGTTGACCTGATTTGAAGTGCCCTTTTTTCTGGCGAGAGCGCAGTATTTAGAGGTGAGGGTCTACTCTAGAATTATCTGACTGGGTCTGGCTTGGAGTCCTGTATGAGCCTGGATCTCAGAGATAATTCCCCAGTGTGAGGGTGAGGATGTTGTGCCCTGGCTGTGTTGTGTATATTCCGATATATATAGTCTAGGGTGTTATGGAGTACACATCTCCAGTGTGCCTCTGTTAACTGCTCCCTGCCAACACCAGCTTCCCTGTAATGTGATCTGAACACAGGCTGATGGGCAGTAACACTGCTTCCTACCTATAGTTCACTAAACCTGCCAGTAATAACTCTCGTGGCGGCTCTCTTCTACTGCTATCTCCAGCGTCTTTCCTCTCTGTTTTCTTATCCATGGCTGTTCATCACAACTACTCAGTATTACAATTCTGCCCTTAATTAAGGCTTCATTTCGCAACAGTTTACTTTATCTGAGGGATATTTTACGGTTACCTTTCAAAACGTCTGAAGCGAGGCGCTCTTCTGTGAGTAGCTTTGTGAGTGCTGTTGAAGACCTGACTCCAGTCCATGTCTCAATGTTGGAAGTGGAAATACGGCGGCAGCCTGTGGTACTACCTCGTTTCTCTTTTACAGTCCAGCGTCTCGACCTGCAGAGGAATGCGGGGGATACAGACAATGATGCCATCAGAGGACAGATTGTGATAAGTCTGATCTCCAGAGACAGGGGAGGCTCAGGGCCTATGGTAGCTGATGCTAATGGTATATCATCAGGCATTCCCTATGATCCTAACGAGCTACCTGAAGGGTGAGTACTTAACTTTCTTTATTTTCTTGTTATTACCTGCAAAAATGGTACATGTGTTATTATTTTACATTGAATAGTATTTACTAAGTACTTATATTCTCCTGGACTAATTTGCAGTTATTTTATTTATTTTATTTATTTATTCCATTTTGACATGGAAACAGGAAGGCTGCACAGGGGATTCAACATCACCTACTATCGCAACCCCCATATCAATAAAAAGATTTTAAAACATTATATTAAATTAAGTTACATAATGTTGTGTAAGTGTTTTCATATGCATGATAAGGTAGTAGGATTTTGGTGTCTCGATACACATGACGATTCAGGCTTTCTGAGACAATCATATTTCGTGTTATCATTATAGGTACTTTTTTTATATCCTCCTCACATTCTCTAATAGTAGTAGTCTGTACAATATCTCTTACTGTAAACATGTACATATGTACACCTAGGTTAATTGAACCTCCTACATTTAATCAGGATTCCATATATCATCATTAAACTTTTAACTTTTGAACATTGATCCATATATTTTCTTTTGATATATTAATTTTTTACGCAGGTATGTAAATAAAATACAGTAAACAGTAACCAGTAATACAGATCAGAGAGCAGCTGTTAGACTTCATCTTTTTATTAATTATTAGCAATAACAACAATTCGATGTAATTACTGAAAAAAATTTAATTTGTATTCAGCTTAGTAAAGGGGCATGCCTTTCCCCTTTCCTCTGTATAGTAGTACCTCTAATACTAACAGGGAGGTTCGACTTGACTTCAATCAGGCTACACCATATGTCGAGTGTCTAAAAAAAACTGCTTTATATATATATATATATAGCCCAGGTGTTCAGGTCTTGCATGTAGTTTCTGTTTCCTTCCACTTATTAACATCTGTCAGTGTATATTATATTTTATCTCCAATAGTCTTGTTTACTACATGTTTAGTGGGGCAGACAGTCTTAAGGTAATGAGAGTGGAAACGGAGGGAGGATCATTGGGGGGTGGGGTCTTATCTTCAGGAGAACTTGACAACATGATAAATGTTACCTATCTGTTCTCCCTTTTTTTACTTTACTATGGACAGGTTGAAAGTTCTCTTATTAAATCCTGTCAAGTTTGTAGCTTATATAACTTTAAAGATACTTTGCTATGGATAGTATGCTGATTAAAACTAGGTCTTTCATTTTGTCAATTTTGAACAGATAAAAACCACAATTGGTCTCCAATAAGACAATAAAAAAATATTTGTGGGCCTGTTTAAATTCTGATTAATTAATTTTCATATCTTTTATCAGAACACTTAAGATAAAATTGAACAATTTATTTTCAGGTAAAAATAGTGGTCATGGCATAATATATAGCTAGCCACCTTACCTCTAGTAACAGCTGTTCTGAGTCGTCTGTAAAGATTTGTACCAAATAATGAGGCATCATTCATTGGAGCTGTTTGTCTGGAACCATTTTTAAAACTATTTTTTGATTATTGTAACTTTATAAGAAGTGTCTAAAACTATTTATAAAACTATTGATTAAATTAATGTAGCATTCTAAGAAGTGCCTGAACCATTTATAAAACTATTTTTAAAATTAATGTAGTTTTCTAAGAAGTACCTGAAACTATTTACGAAACTATTTTTAAAATTAACATAGCTCTCTGAGAAGACAGTATAACTGACTGTCTGTGAGTAGAATTGCCCCACCTCTACTGGTTATTAAGACAGTATAACTGACTGTCT
>JAVFBZ010157562.1:5005-18258 GCA_032466195.1 Katharina tunicata | reverse complement strand
TTGGTGTATGGAGACTGTTGAGCGAGGTGTGATTCGGATGTTGTTTACATTCTGAAGCAGGGCTGTCAGACCCCTATAATCTTCCAGGGCGGCTAGTTCAAAATTTCAACCATCATGACCTAGGACTAATTAAGGTATGTGCCAGGGGTTTTTGCCCAACGAAAGTTTGGGAAGGAGCTACGGAACGAAACGTTAACATAACGGCTTATGTAAAATTAATGGTGGTCTGTGGCCTACTATTCTCATTATACCTTAACGACCTTGATAATTTCCTCAGTGGTAATGGTGGAGATGGCCTAGTTTTCCTGTCTAAGGAAATGGCAGAAAATGCTGATATTTATCTACGCATGTTTGTCCTTTTGTATGCCGACGACACAGTCTTATTGGCTGAGTCTGAGGAAGGTTTACATGCCGGCCTTAAAGCGTTTGAACAGTACTGTGGAAATTGGTTGTACACATTAGCAAAACTAATATAATTATCTTTAGAAAACGTAAGCCTAAACAAACAACAAACATTTATATTAACAACAAATTAATTGAAATTGTCAATGAATATTGTTATTAAGGCATTAAGTTTAGATACACTGGAACATTTTCTCCAGCTGTAAGTTATTTAATCCAACAAGCTAATAAAGCTATATTTGCTGTGAAAAGGAAGATTGTTAATCTGTCTTTGCCAATTGATTGCCAAATTATATTTTTAGACGCCATGGTACTACCAATAGTTATGTATGAGTGCGAAGTTTGGGGTTTCTCTAATAAAAAAGCCATTGAAACATTTTTTCTTAAAATTTAAAAAAAATATTTTGTTTTTAAAAACTCCCACTCCTAACTTCATGGTATATGGTGAACTGGGTGTCTAACCCGTCTACATACAAATATTTCAACGCGTGATCTCCTTCTGGGCAAAACTAGTGAATGGCAATTCGAGGAAATTATCCCTAATTCTGTATAATTTTGTTTATTCTCAATGTACTATCAATGATTTACCATGGTTTAAACCTTGTATGGGATCTGCAGTGCCCGGTCAACGATAAGTCTTTGCCCAAATTAGTGGAAAGAACTTTAAAAGATCAGTTTTTACAGAAGCATTATTCAGATTTGATAATTAAGACAGATGTTGTCTTTGAGAAGTATCTCAATTGTAGTATAAAGAAAACTAGAATAACATTGTGCAGGTTCCGCACAGGGAATTACAGACTTCCAGTTGAGACGGACAGGTGGCTCAATATTCCGAGGTCTGAACGAACATGAACATTGTGTAAATTAAATGAAATTGGTGATGTGTACCATATGTTATTCGTATGCCCATACCTACTAAAATAGAGAAAACTGTACTTACCCAGATATTGGTACTCTAAACCTAGTGCAATAAAAGTACGAGAATTGTTTCAATGCAATAATACTATAATCCTAAAAAACGTTGCCAAATTTATTAACTATGCTTATAATGAATATGCTAAACAGAAAAGTTATTATTTTCTCAGAACTCTATGTATTATTTATGTCACCATCTGCTTTATAAACAATCATGTAACCTCTTGTACCACCCCGAGTGGTTTGAGTGAAACAAAATTGAATTGAATTGTAAATAAACAATGATTTGTAAATCCAAATTTGTGCAAATAGTACATTAATGGTATATGTCCATAAAGAAGCCTGAATAACATAATTTAAGTCTGACGAGGAAAGGAATTAAAATCAGTATGTAATATAACATATGGTTGTAAATTAAAATATTGGCGCCCTTTCTCAGAGGTTTCCCATTCAATCTGCCACATGTTCCTGAAAAAAGAAGTTACATTACTTACTGCTTCAGATATAGACAAAGGGATAACAATATCAACACATTAAAAATTAAGGGCATGTTTAGCTAATTTATCTGCTTCCTCATTTATGTTGACTCCTGTATGACATGGAATCCAAGCAAAGTAAATATCAATGCTATCAAGGTAAAGAGTGTGGCACGTATGCACAATTTCAAGTTTTGGACACAGCTTAGACTGCATAATATATTTGGTATACAATCATTTCAATAATATTTCTGTCCACTGATTCCACTGTTGTTTCGAGTTAGCTATAGGCCACAGGTTTACAGACAATGCGTTATTTATCACCCAGTGACTCAAAAGAATATATATTATTAAAGGATGTGTTTTGTATTGTATACCAAGACAACCATAGATTGAATCAATGCATCACAATTGAGCTTTATGGGGAGTTACGTGTAAGTGGTTTCATTTCTGGAAATATGCTATGGGGGCGCTCGTGATGACGGAAGGGAAGAGGATCTGATGACAACCTTTACTGCACAAAGCTAGAATCAAGTTTACCAGGAGGACAGTTTAACGACTATTTAAAGCACTTTTATTACCATGACCCGATTTATCTGTCAAGAAAATCTGAGAAGTTGAACGGCTTCTTTTGAGCGGATGCTGGGTGAACTAGACAGCAGTGTGAGCGCGTGCTATCCTAACTAAATTTGTGGTTCACCGAGACCGCTTTGATTGTACTGTTGTAGCCGAGATCACGGGGCTCAATTAAATAGCTTTCAGAAAATACAATTAAGGCTAAAATATCTTGAGTAGTTCTTATTAATCGCAGTGGAGAATTGCCACCATTATAGCCTGCCATTTTGTCAATGAGTCAAATTTACATGTATGTACGGCTATGGGTAGGATATTGTTTATATCGCAAATCATGGCGCTCAAGCTTTTTTCTGGTATTTGTCGTAAATTAATATATCAGGTGACGTAAATTTTAAGAATTCGTTCAGTTTAGATTATTTCCTGTCAAAATGAGATCCAACTGAGCAACCTAGTGCCATATAATACAGAAATTCGAAAAGGATAAGCTTTCAAGGATGGCGATCGATCACAGTTTTTTTTTACTCTGATCGGCCTTTCAGTGATTCGTCGTTTGTTTGGTTGATTGGAGTTTGCGCTGTACTTGTGCTCCAGACCAATGTGTAATTTACGAAGTCGTTTATTTTATGACTTTGTTGTAATATTTATTAAATGAAGCACTGTGTTGTAGATTTTGATCTTTCTTAATTTAATCTGTCTGATTCACCTACATAAAATCCCATCGACGCATGAGTTACTTGTTGGAGTAAAACACAGTTCCCAACCACCTGTCCCAACGGTTGACTGAACACGAATGGAACTGTTGCGTTTTACTTTCCGCTCTCAATTCTATCACTTGGAACACAAAGGCAACCAACTAGACTGTACTGAATGAGGTCAATTAACCTCGATTTAATACCCTTACCCTCGGTGACGTTAAGTCTTCATGTTATTGTTCATGTCGACTCCACGTCCTTGGCTGTGAATAAGCGAGACATATAATAAGAAAAATCGATTTGGAAAAGAAATGAAATTCAGGGGAGAAAACTTTTAAATCACTATAATAAGACAAGTTATTCCCCTTCCATCAATTTTTCTCTGCAGATGAAAAGTAAATATAGTTACGCTATACTTGCTCTGAAATTTATAAACTTGTACGACTTGCACTGTAATAACCGAGAAATAAAAGTGCCTAATGTGTCATAAATGTAGAATTATTTATTGGTTTAAGTTTCATTAATGTGTCTCGTTTATATTTCAAAATTTATATATTTGTTCGTTCGGATTACAGGGCCCCTTTTGGGGATTGTTAACTGAAGCTGATCACGTAGGATATTGTTAATGCTGATGTTTAAGATATCCCTGTGCTCAATGTTTTGAAGTCGTCGTGAAGTGGTAAAGACACTTAGCTATCATGGTCAAACGTTCTGATTCATTCATATAGACAACCTGTTCATACAATTTAGCTGGAAACAGTCTAGGTTTATGTCATATGTGGTATTAAACCATCAGCCATTTGAAACACTTCAAAATGTCCCTTGTAAGAAAATGTGTTCGTCTAATGGCGTCGTGAAGTCATTCATAACTGTCAACAGACGATAGTAAAGATCTGATCTATCGCTGATAGCCCACTTCACGTGGTCATGGTAACTGGTGAAGAACACCAATGGGGCTAACCGAGCGGCATGACGAAAACTCCCAGGTCGAGCAGTTAAAGTAAAAGGCTTACGCAGTCAATCGACCATTGGATAAGAAAATATAAAACATTGGCTTTCCAACCCACCAAACAGATATTTTGTAAGATTTTTTGTCGATTTTAAATAATTTTTCAAAGTAGACAATATATTTCTTTCTCTAACATTTCTCTGAGCCCAGACATCATGTCTTTTTCATTTTGAAGAAACCGCCCGAGCTTCACCGAGTTGGCTCGTTGGTTTCCGCGTGTTACGTGAATTGGGCCGCTTGATTACAAGTTGCACCATTTAGACATGCTGAAGTGAGCCTTACACAAAACTGGTAATGAGCGATTTTTATCAAATTTTAAAGACAATTTTATAACAATCGTGCATTGGGAATGGAACTATCTCAGGGCCCAACAAAGTATGTCATCTGTCGCAGGGCGTGCCATAGCTGATCTCGATGAAGACATGACTATTAGAGTGAGTTGTAATTTATAAAAAAAAATTTTTTTTTTTTTTTTTAAACCTACGTCCTAAATCGACGAATGAATATTAAGTTTTTTTAATAATAACAACTCTTTTAATTATGCCTAAATATATATTTTATTTTTATAAATGTAGAGATTTGCGTCCCTCCACTGATGAGTGCATTAGGGACAGGGATATATATGTTTTATATATTGAAAATTCAAATGAAGTAATAACAAAAGTAAACACTTATAGTTTAATCTTATTTGCATTTATGTTTCATATGTACTTAAATATATTAAATCATAATTTACATGTATATTGAAACGGTTTGAATCCAGATGTATGTTTAACTTCTCTTTAAATTGCAAGTTCCTGGTCCAATGTCGTGAAAGCGAAATTAATTCATCTACAATGACACTACATCCCCTGTCGATGAGGTTGAACCTTAACTTGTTGCAGGTAATAATATATCAATACCAATTATAGGGAAGGGCATATATCATGTTTTGCCTCTGTCATATAAGTAAAATAGCATTAAGCATGGTCTTAAAAATCAAGACAACTAAAAACATTTTTATCAGCAAATTTCATTTGATGTTTGACCCCATTTGTTTTACTCTTATTTTACACACTGTAGCATTTATTGAACCCCTGGATAGTCTTGCAACAAGCAGCTGTTGATATCAAATACTTATCAAATACTCCTGCAGTTAAATATACTTGAAAGTTTCCCCTTGTTTGCTTTCAGATTGTGACAATGGAGAGCTCGGAGACATAGGTCTGGAATCAATCTTGGATAGGGAGCTTGTGCTAAAGTCACTAATACAGGAAATGATTGGAGGCTCAGGAGACCACCCCAAACGAAACTGGCTACAGTCAAGGCTGCTACAAGACAAGGACAGGACTCCAGTAGGACCACATGAGCTTCTGGCTCACTTAACTTCAGGGTTGTAAGGTGTTTAAATGGTGTTTAACAACATACTCAAGCTTTCTTTTAAAACTGGTAATTCTAAGAATGGAGAATTTTATCACATAAAATTAGGGCAAAGCAATTTTAGAATTCTATTTGTTATCGTTGACTACATTTAATTCTTCCTTCACTTGTTCCTCTCATATTGGTACACAATAATGGTTAGCCTTATGGTACACGTACATGTATCCCTTGGGCCTGTACAAATTTAACCCAACCTTGATAAAATCCGCAACAACCTTGATAAAATCCACAACAAGGTGGCGAGCACGAATATGGCGACTTCTAATAAAATTATTTACCTGCCATTTCAACGGCCTCTATCACAAAAATATTCGCGGAATCTGAAAGTTGATAACTTATTCCTGTTATAAAGATGCGGTGTTAACTTCGTAAGCCTATCGCTTTAAATCATAATCACACAACCACAGCGCATATTTCTCGGTTAGCCTCAGTTAAGTTAAAAGGCATACAGTCAGTAAGATAAATCGATTGTCACCAGGGAACTTCCTACTCGTTTTGTTGTTCTTCGTCTTGTTGTTTTGCTGACGGGAGGGGGTAAAAGGGCGCTAGTTATAAAATTCCAAGAAAATTTAGCGCTGCACAACAAAGAGCCATGGCTAAGGAACCAAGAAAATACAGCCATAAAACCAACAATAATGGCAATCCTTCAATTAATAAGAGTGTGGACATAACGCGATAGCCGACATATTTCTCAGTTCCTGGTCCACAGCATATTTGTAGGCGTAATTGTTGATTCTAATACAAGCATACGTTCAATTACTTTATGGCAAGATTGAAGTATAAAGTGAAAAACGATACGTATATGCCCATCGTTTTTCGTAACAATTCATTTGCACAAATATTATCAACTTATCACAAATTTATTTGGTGATGATCACGAAAAGCATGTTTTACTAGCATGTTGCTGAATGGGTCTGAGACGCAGAATCTATTAGATAATACCATGGCACAACTGTTATTAGACGTGTGGTTCTATATCACAGCAATTACACATCCCTTGATGACAGTACAATCACAGAAGCTAATAGGAACAGTCTCAAACCATAAATGTAAAGAAATAAATCACTCTGTTTGTTCCCTTTGAGAGTGTGGATTTTAATGGAAAGGCTCTTTTTTACCATTCGCTACCTTTGACCGATGATACAATAGAGGCCTAAATTTATTAAAAGAATTTACATTTGGAACAGAATTAAGATAAGGTGTTTCAGTAACAATTCTGCACTGAAAACAATTCAATACAAACAATGCAGTCCGGCGAAGTCGAAGCATCATATTCCCATGCCATGTTTATGTTGAAGTAAGATAACATTCCCATTTAGGAAATACTCTAGAATTAACTAATCGTACGCCACATCATCACTTCTTAAATCCGTTTCCAGTCGATAAAAATTGGTGTTTTGTTCTTCAGATTTAAAAACATAATGTGCCTATAGTGTTTTAGTACAAAAGGTTAAAAAGCCTTTAGCTTATTGTATTCTCAATTTACGCCGCACACTGTCTTGTTTAAATGTTTTAATGAATATTCACTTATTATATTTAGTGTATTTAGTGTAAAACCCGGTAAAAAGTATTTTACTTTCTACTTGTATGAAGTTAACTTGTTGCTGGTAACAATGTACCCCGACCAACAAATCTGTTCAGTTTTTGTTAGCAGATATCATTTTGTTCATAGTGTTTGACGTTTTATTTTAATTTGTTCTAAAATGATGTTCGCAATAAAGTGGTAATAGGTTCATTTTATTTCACTTTTTCACCATAACAAGTTTAAAAAATACATTACAAGTAAGCAGATAACATTATTCACATAATTTGTATACAAACAATGTATTTTTATTTGTATAATTTATAAAAGAACTTTCTTTAGTTACTCCAAATTAACGGTTCTATGTTCCACCTGTGACACTCAGAGAATAAATTGCTCGGCATGTTAATCAAAGATGCTATAGGTCATGGTGTTCAATAATACATACAGTATGTTTTATTAATTTTTTAAATTGTGATATTGAATTTAAACTTTTGATAACATAGGTTGCATACAAAACTTATATGTTCGTTTCGACAGCAACATCTTTCTACGATTGGCAATATATCTAGCTGTCTGGTAATCCTCACGAGGCTGAAGACACAAGACTACCGGGCATGAGTAGCCGCTTCATGTGATGCCACTAGTCAGAATGAATTTTCATAAAACCTGCACATTTTAACTGGTTAACATCTTACAAAAATGTTAACGTTATTCAAGTTATTCCGTTTAAAGTTATAACCCATGTGTTCACCACGATAGAATTCAACAGAGAGAAGAACATCAGTATTTTGATGTGTGTCAACTGTTTATCTTGATTCACCCCATTGATGGAGCTCAGACTTTGATCAACGTCATCTTACTACCGGCATACTGCAAAGATAGGAAACGTGACGTACATGTAAATACTGTCAATTTGACGGTCAAAACCACATTTCTATTCATGCGTCTGACAAACAGTTACTACATCTCCACACTATTTATATGTAACGTGTGGCGAATTAGCTTATTTTGCTGTACAGATGACTCGGGCATAGGTTTAACAAATGCGTTTTTTTTCCTTTTTTTAAGCCCGTATCATTAAGCAAAATGATCATACCACAAACCGTAGAAAATACAACTTGATTCGCCTATTGTCAATCAATCCTTCGAGATGATACTACCAAATTTACCTCCATGCCAGCATATTACAGAAAAATAAAAATAAGGGCTGTATACGACAGTCCGCCTTATCTACAAATCGATTTTTATTTTTTGTTGTCGTGGCAACAAAGAGTATTGGTTTCTGTTATACCTGGCTATCGATTGATACTCTAGGAAAGACACTGTGGTACGTGTGTCATTTTGCATCAAAGTGTATCAAACCAACGAAATGTGTTAGTCGGTAGGCGCCTCGACGCCGTTTATCCGGTCTTCAGCGAGAAATAGTGAAGTACGTTTTTTAAATTTATGGCTGAAATAAAACTAACCACTATTATTGTTTTACGAGTATAATATATTAAACAGGTATAAGATTCATTGATTGCGATAATTTGTTGAATCTATCAGGTGGGTGTCTAATGACCACACGAGCAGCGTGCAACAATGATATCAACAATAATAATATTGTAATCCATTAAACAATTACAGATTATGAGCGTTTCTTGACAGGTCACCATAGACAACTATTTCTTTGCTTTTGCTTCAAATAAATATCTATAATATTTGAATCTTTTCTTAAATAAATATGAACAAAAAAATATTGAAATCGGTTCCTTGAATACATACCGACAGTACTAAAGTCAGTTTCTTTAAATATCGACTAAATTGAAATCGGTTTCGATAAATTAATGTGTAGAATATTGAAATCAGTTTCTGTAAATAAATTTCCACAGTATTGAAATCGACTTAGTATCTCGAAATAAAGCATTTGACTGAATCCAAGAACGATCATCACAGGATTCCGAACAGTTTCTCCAGCAAATTGGCAAGATGTGCATATAGTACACAGTTCAGTTCTTCGCCACAATCACGTCTGCTTTCTTTAAAAAGCGATAGGGATTTGGTAGGTACATATGCGGAATTGTCAATCTCTACCCAGACGAGTGGGCATATATGAGTTGGCATATGTTTAATTTGTGCGTACAAGTTGTTAGAAACGTACTTACCTAATAGCAAATGACATGGTACCAGCAATTAAAGCTCGCTATTGTTCTCCAAATACAATCATGAAGACTATGGAGGGTTTTTATTTTTATTTTTGTTTCACTCTAATGTACAGTGTGGCACGGGAGGAACGGTACGTGGTTTTCAATAGTCCAATACATACATCTGTATTGAATAACTTTTACATTTCATATAAGAGTATATCATTGTATAAAATAACAAATATATTTCTTTTAAGCTCCAACATTGTATTTTGCTATGTATTTGAATATGATTTGAGAGGCCGCGCCGTGTAACAGTTGGCTGAGAGTTGGACTGCCCAGCCTCCCTTTCACTGCTGCTTCGAAATCCCCTGTTTACCACAGGTACATGAGGGAGGTTTACCGGTGGCTGCTGAGATCGCAGGTTGGTTTTAATGAGGTTTCCATCCGGTGTTCCACCACACAATAAGAAATGTTCTTGTTTATCTTCCTGAATAACATTCAAGCGAATGTTATAGTGATAATATGGTCATATGATAGTTGTTTTATAAATCATTGACACGAAATTTATTTTATTTTTTGTTCATGGGGATAAATTCTTATGATTTTTAATAGCTTGATTTAAAGCATTGAACATTTTCTTTGAACTGATAATGTATTGCACATAAAAGCATGCCTACGTGTATCTGAGTCATCACAAGCATATTTTGTGATAATTTGAGCATGCGTATATAGTTTACGCAGCAATCAAAAACGCAGTTATTTTTTTCAATGTATAATTCCTAGTGTTGTGAATGTACAAATGTGAGGCACTGCCTATGAGGGTTACTTGTTTTGATTCCTCCTTTGACTTCAGATCACGTAAGCTGGTAGGAATCAAATGCTCTTTGTTAACCCGAAAGCTGCTAGGGGTGTTTGCCTACTCCACATATTCATGAGCAATCATGGTGTGTCCATAGCATACACATTCTTATCGGAAGAAATAATAGAGGCCTGTGTTTGTTTAACCTCTGGCGTTGACTTCTTTATGGTGCCGTTGCAGTGATGTTATGGTGATAAGATATTTCAGTAACTACTGGGGGAGAGATGAACACAATTACGAAGATATATTTAACCTCATACAAGTTAGTGTATTTTTCTGAAAAAATAGTTTTAATATGAATTATGTCGGAAAAAAATATATAAATATTTTATGAAGTCCATCGTTTTCTGATGTGAAAGGAAGTCTCACTTAAAATCTGTTAAGAATGTCCTTTATTCACACACTGCTTTAATATTAACATGGTGAATGTAAACTAAAAAAAACACCCAATTTTCCGAAATAATACTTTAAAATAGAAATTATATACAAAACTATTTAAATTCGAAGACAAAGATCACAAAGCAAGCTGGAAAAATATAGAAATTTGACTCCCAAAATTGACTAAAGCAGTTGTACTGTTTATGTCAACAATTCATCCGATGTGTCCCTTATAAACATGACGAAAGACCACGCTTGTGAGAGGTATTCGAACGATTCTGAAAGTTGGATACTAATTGTTCTTTCTGGAATGGTATTTATTATCTCCCGTAACGCTATACCAGGATAATGATTCGTTAACGTGAAAAGATTCCATTAAATGTAATATGTTCGCTGTTTAGGTGTTTGTTCAGAGGAGGTAGTGACAGGACATGACAATGCGATCGTCGTTTTCAAATTTCTTCAGGCATATACACTGTATACACTGTAAATAACTTCGTAAATTTCATAAAAACATCAAACAAGTCTCGAAACCGGTTGATCAAGGTATATTCCTTGTTGGACGATATAACTTCTTTAGCCCCTTCATCTAACAGGCAAAATAGCTGACTTCTTTCTTTATCATTAATTCCGTTCTATTTTATACTGCTAGAACTGGTGAAATTATAAAATTGCGAAATGATGATGTCGGTTGCAATAACTGCATCACAAATCCTGATTAGCAAAACATTCAGAGTTAAATAAATATATGTACGTGGATGTTTCCCCTTATATCTATTGCTCCCAATTTAGCCTTGCGACAAAGTTTACTATCATAATACAGGGCCAAATAAATATATGTGTTGGGTGTTACGCAAAAGCCTTAGACCGAAATTTATGAGAGGCGCCGCGTATTTGTCGGGTGTATTGCTTTATTGAGCCAGTTTTTCAACCATACATTTTGTTACGCAAGCCCTGTATAAATATATAAAGAAAATTACAAATTTAGAAAGACGTCCGGATGTAACGAAGGCATTCAGACTAGATTTTTCTATGAATTGAAAAACGTTTTGAGCATCACTTTGCTAACCTTCGTCTGGCGTTGTTTAACCCACGGAATGCCCCGAGTCGAGACGCCGGACATGGGACACACATATTGGTTTAAACAATATTTAGTTCTTACAGAAATGGATTGGTGAACAGACACAATGCCTATATAAACACATCTCCTATAATAATACAAACAGGTACATGGCATATAAACAAACCATTAACAAGGTTAACACTTGCATTATTGTGAAATGAAAAAAAGTATTTTACTTTTTCATGAGATTAAATAATAAAGATATATATATATTTGCTTCCATTTATAATTGAATAATGTATAGAGGACCATAAACATTGCCTGAGCGATGAGCTGTTCACACCTTCCACCATTCACCAGAGCAACATCCATGGGACCCAAGCCTCACTGTTCAATCTTCCCCCACTGTTCATATCACTCAAAATTTATAAAGAATGGCAACTTTACCAACCAGTTTGACCAGCTGTGATCACATCATGTCACAATGAGAAAAGTGAACTTGATTTGAGATTATTGCCCATAATTATGTCAGTGGTAAAAAAATATAGTCTTAATATATGGCAGTTTAGGAAAATAATAGTCTTTAACTCTTTTTAGAAAACGCTCATTAAATATTTATTTGTCTTTAAAGTCAAAGGGAAGCATGAGTGATCAGTTTTTGGAATGAAAACTGTCATCTAGTTGTCCATAACTGTCAATCAAGTGTCATACTGAAGACAGCAGACGACATGCAAAACAAGTAGTTCTTGCAGGGTCAAGGTTCATAGTGAAATTCAAAAAGTTTTATCTTACTGTGCACCGTGAAACATCACTTTTCTCAAGTGAAGCAAATCCCTATCTTTCACACATATATAAACCATTAAAATAGATATTAAATTATATACAAATAAATAATAAAATGTAATTAGATGAAATAATGTTAAGGAACTTAATCAAATCGTTCGAATTTCATAATAAATAATTGTGCTGCATAAAATATCATAGCATTTTGGTCATTTGCTAAGATGTTGTTACCATTCAAAGTTACTGAAATATCCAGTGGTGAGTATTGCTGAAATATTTCACGACGAGCTGTTATATATTTTGGGCATCTAAGAAAGAAATGCTCGGAATTTTCAAACATATGGTCACATGAACAGGAAGGATCCTCTGTGACATGACGTGTGAATTTATGTCCATTTAGGTTATATGATTGGCTGTTACGTACATGCTGTCCATGCGCGTTCCACAGGCGAACGACAGATGGTAAGAATGAATTCATTTATAGTTGTGTTCTTGCATGTGGAACGGCTAGATCGTTGGCATTACGTAAACTATAATTTGTGTTTGTACCGACATTTGGAGGAACGATTGGTGATAAATAAACAGGGCTCTCATTATAAACCATTTTATAAAAAGTACGTAATTTGTGTCGTTGTCGTCTGTCTTGTAAAGGTATCAATCCAGTTTCGCTATATAAGATTCTATGAGTTGTCCCCCTTGGACAACCTGTAATGGTGCATCAAGTTGGAGGGTCTTTAATCTTTCCGATTGGTATTTGCCCAAACCACACCTGCGTAGTCAAATATTCTACAGTCTATATTTGATAGAACGAAAATAATTGGAGAAATCATTGGAGAAACGTCTTTTGTGATATGAGTGTCCCATTTCGCAATATTTTGAAAGAATATCCCCTAAATGTTTATGACAGTCTTCTGATATCACAGCATTTCCCAAATAAAGTGGTGGTGTTATTGATGGTACATGTTTATTAGAGAATAGAATAGATACAGTTTTAGAAGGACTAAATGCCACCTGCTATTGATCAGTCCAT
>JAVFBZ010157551.1:0-18263 GCA_032466195.1 Katharina tunicata | reverse complement strand
CATAGATATTAGGTATGGGTTAAAATAAGCACAACCTGAAAAATGTATCGTTAAGAGTTAGTAGTAAACCCATTAGTTTACCAATTGAAGATGAGGGCTGTTAAAGGTTATCTGATACAGAAGGGAAATTCGTCTTAACCAAGAGGTCCTTAAAAGATTTATGGAACGATAAACCGGCGATTTGGGACATAAAATGTAAGCAGGCAGGCGATTTGATGCATTTAGTTTTCTGCTTGTTTGTTTCAACTTTAGAGAGGTCATTTGCAATCCACGGTGCGTTTTCTCTGATTAATTTATGATATTTCTATGTTGGCTGCTGTTAATGTGTTGTCCTTTGTGTCAGTCAATCTCTGTTTCCATATCACTAGCACTGTGATGCTGCGTTTCATTATTTATTCCTCTGCAAATTGAGACTTTGATTGGACTTCGAAAGTTTATGTAACATTTTAGGTAGGCCACCATTTATTATTGCCAGGAACACATTGCATGCATAGCAATTTGAACAAATGTAAATGGTGTCCTTGTCATTTCTAAGAGATATTGTTATTGTGTCGATTTGATACGATACATGTGGATAGCATTCTGGGACGTTTTTACGATCGTTTATATGTAAATGTTTGTGCTTGTCCTTTCCCGGATTTAGGCCTGGAACAACTATACCGCTTCCAATAAACAAAATTTGTCCATTTGCAGTGTCTAGTATCTTATATCCGTGACCCCCATTAACTCATTCAAATGCATGGAAAACAGCAATTCAGTTTATATATCATCTGTGTACGATATTCTGTTGTATGTCATCACGATGGATTGACCTTTCTGACGTCAAAGCAATAAATAAATTGCGATGCCGGCGTATGGTAGAAACCCCGGCAGAAACCTCGTAAAATCGCCGCGCGATCTCCGCAGCCACCGGAAAGTATCCTTCTATACAGGAGGTCGTGACACGGAGATTCGAAAAAAATACCGGGTACAGAGAGAAAGGTCACTCAGCGGCCTAAAGTTCGACCAACTAAGCAACTGCGCAATCGATATATCACATTTGTTGAGTTTTGACGACGTGAGATCTTTGTTAGATACACAATCGTCGAATAATTCGTTGTAAATATCTGCATTATATATCTTTACAAAAAAATGCTTACATCGTACTCAGGTATATCTAATGTAATTTTCGCTTTACAAAACGGGCAAAAAGCGTCCTATTTCTTTTGTGTGTTATGTTATCCAATAAAATTATCGTAAAATATTCGAGCTAACGCCTCAGGAGTAATAAGTGAAGAACCTCGTTGATACAGTTTTAAATGTATAAAATTTACGGTTTCAGTCTTTACAGTGGGTATACGCAATGGCACTTTAAACTCTTTAAAAAACGTGACTAAATGCAACGCATGTATAAATGCTTAATCCTTTTGGTCAGCTTTGTCGGACATGCTGAACATTCCTAGCTCAGTTAGTTCAATTACATTCGCAGCAATGGCGGCATTGTTTCCGTAACTTATCTGTACTGCATGTAGAGGTCATGCGAAGCCTGAGTTATTTCTATTATGTCTTGTCTTGCTGTAGCGGACAGAGACAATCGAAGAAATTGAATACATAGCACGAACACTCTGAACCGTGTTATTGGCATTGCCTTAGGGAACTGGCCTCAGTCTGCCTACCATTCCGTCAGTCATACAATGTACGAACTTTAGGATGGATCAATTTCATTGATAACATTGAAGGCCACTCTGTGTCGGTTGGAAAGCTGTTTGACTGCTTATTCCCATCCACTGTATCTGGTTTAGGTTGTATCCCTTTGTTGATCTTATGTAAGGAAAGTTTTCCGGTCGTTGCGGTCATCGCGGGCAGGTTTTAACGAGGTTTCTGCCACAAAATCGCAAAAAGAAGGCGTCATTATCCTTGTGTAGGACGTTAAACTGCAAAGAAATCAATAAATTAAATCTGTGTAACTAAGGTATCTGTATTATCTCTGAAAAGTCAGATACCTTTTGGGGGGTATTTATTTGTCAATGAATGCGAGGACAGAGACGATTCATTTGATGATTGAGGTGGCTGCCCGCGCGAAATATCTTAAACGTTTGTTAAACTATATATTTGTGTCTTGTAGTCTCTTAGCAATGTCATTAATGGCTGTTCTAGGTGGTTTCTCTGCTGCCTTTCAATCGTATCCTTAGAATTCTCTTCACACAGCGGTGGGTGTAATTACATGTATGTGATCCAAATACTTGTGTACTCAGTGAAATATACTGTTTTGTGCAAAGGCACGTGGAGATCTATTTTAACGCTTACCAGTAAAGGTAATTATGTTCCCGCGGTAACCTGAAAGACAATCTCCCGGGGTTTCTTTCGGGCTTGTGCACTGTTTTGTGCTGTTGTTGTAATGTAGGTGTAACAGATATATTCTTTAAAAAAACATACAATTCACCAGACTACTGATATGGACAGATAGCAGCTGGAATAAACCTCTTGTTAATTAACTCCCAACATTTAACTACAATGACCCAAATTAAAAGTTGATTCATGAGCTGAGAGTCAGATCCATGTTTCGCTTAGTCCGTTTGATTAGGGGGTTAACGTCGTACTTAAGGGTATTTCACTGATATGATGACCCGTCAGTATAACGGGCGAAGGAAACCACCCAAGACGAGGCTGGCAGCACAGAAGGCGCCTTCGTACGCTACTGAACTGTCCAGCTTTCTTTAAAAACCCGCAATTTCGAATTTTTCTCTCTTTTAACTTGGTCACGTATAACCGGCGATAAATATTGCAATATAAGTCAAAACCACTCTATTGGCGAATACATTGATTGAAATGGCCGATAGCTTTCGTTAAACAGTAAAAATGTATTGGTCCCTCTGCGTAATTCTTCGCTTAAGCATATCGAGCTAGTGCCACAGCTGGATATTAAACAGAGACGCAAAAGGTGAATCACTGAATACCACAATTGCCAAAAGTATAAATTGTTCACATGGTCCAGGTGGTTAAGTGAGCCTAGCTATTCATTGTGAAGGTTAATCGTACAAAGCCCAGGTCATTTAAAGAAGAGCCCGTAAAACTAATACTCGACAACTGCGGATTGTTTCCGGTGGCAGCGGAAATTGCGAGTGTTTCTACCATACAACGGCAACGAAAGGTTATATAAGTGAAATATCATTGAGTACGCCATTTGCCACCGAAATTTTTTTTTTTTTTAAATCTTAGGTATTCCAGGGCAGTCAATACAGCATCCCCGCTTAAATAAAACAATATTGTCCTTGTACGTAGTACTCTTGCCACTACCTCCTGTTCCCCGCCAAGGTAACTTGAAGAAGGGTCTAAGGACACTGTGAATACATCCGTGTCATCGTGCAACTATTTTTACAGTGATTCGCCGAATTATTTCCGCCCGTGAACTATCCCTTACACCTTGCCGGCAATTTACCATCTTTGTAACATTAATAACGGATACAAAATTACAACATTTAATCCTGTAGCAGAAAATACTCGAAATGTTTCGACGAACAAAATCGAAAGTTTGTTTTCAAAAGAAAAAACAACATATTCCCTTTGATATAATCTGGGTCTTGTTGGATAGTTGATTAGTGACAAACACGAAAAAACAACTGTGTTGATCTTCAACTTGGCATATTTTTTTCAATGTAAATTAACCATCTTAAGTGAGCGATGACCAGGTATACTATTTGTTCTCCTGTGTTCATGCAGTTAGTCACTAAACAATGTCATTGGCAATGTCGCTGTTTCGCCATTGTTCATGAAAGTTCTGATTATTAAAGAATAATAGAAAAATATAAATTCATTTTTTCAAATGTTTTATTTTTTTGTGTACGAATTGTTATATCCAATTATAAATAAACGCCAAGTGTTTTTGATCATGTCTGACTTGTTCCCTTACGTCTTGTTATTTTTTGCCTAACATTGGTTATCCAAAGCTTTTACAACGCGGCTAATGACCATGCTGTGCACAACATGATCAATGATCTTCACCAATTCAAACAAATACATTTCTCTATACCAACCTTAATATGAAAGCCTTACACACAAGAAAAAACCCTGTCATACAGGAGTTTTAGTATAAAATTTGGCAAAGAGTAAATTTACCTTGAACTTCAATGAATATCGACATTAAAGTATTTTTTTGCGCATCTGCTCTACAACTCACATGGCGTTTAAAACTAGGATGAGAGCTGCCAGAGATTTGAATGAAGATTCACGTGACAGCTTTTGTTGGACAGTGGAAATAATATGTTTAATCTTGTCATCTAGTTTTCATTTGTTATTGTAATGTACGACGACATGGAACAGACAAATCGAGAAAATCCGATTAAGCTCAAACGGTTGTTTAGCCTCACACACATTCCCCATTTGTCAACAAGTGACCTGATCAATTTATTTAAAGGACAGTCGTTCTGTTCTTTAATTTCAAGATCAAACAATGTAATGATTGATGAGCTCACAACATGACTTACCTATCATATGTACACGTGCATCGGGCCTTCACTATGCTATCCCACCGTAGTAATTAGTGATTTTACATACAATTGTTTATTTATTTGTTCGTTTGATTTGGGTTTTACGCCGAACTCTATGTTATTTCACTTATATTACTGCATGCTAGCCCAATCGGTGAACGAAGCCACCACAGACGATGCTGGCAACATACAAGACACGAGAAAACATTTACATATCTTTAACAAAACAGGACACCACAACTCACAGAGCACCAGGGCACAGGAGGCTCCCACCTATATAATAAAGTAGGATTGTCAACAGGTAGCTACAGATCTGTGCCATGCTAAACCATTGTAATTCCCGCATCGTACGCGGCAATGCTGAGCACATATTTGAAACTTACCTTCTTATTCGATACTTATTATGCATTTTCTCCAATTCTTTGGGTAGTTTTTATCCAAATATTTTATTTGCGGAAACTTCTGATTGTGAAAAATTTGCTATGACACCGTAATTTGAAAACAAAAGTCGAGTGATTGAGGGATATTTTCGAATTTGGCCGCCATCTTGCTACCCTCGTTGACACATCCCTCTTGTCCAAGCTTTGTCAGTATAATACATCGTTACCTGGTATACTAGGAACATATTTGTGCGATGCTCCAACTTATTTTTATCCAATATACGGTATATTAATTAACACATGATATTCTCCAAATCTGTTTAATGGTTAAAAATGATACTTTGACATAATAAACTTATAATAACGTAGTGTAATTACCGTCTAAATTCGTCTATTAATAATTTGTGATGTTGTTCTCATTTGTTGTTATGTACGGTGCACTTGCATAATGCACATTTTCTTTCATATTTGTCTGATCCGTTAAAATAAAATTTCAAATTCATGGTTATTTATCTCCTGATGGGATCCGCAGCGTTTAATATTCTTATATTCAAGGCAACGTACACTTTTCGAGTCCATGTGCTATCCCTTCGAAGCTCTGACAATCTACCGTGTTTTGTTTGACAAGTGTTTTTCAAAAAGAATATCAAACAATTACAGACACATTTGTAAATTCTATACGACGTGGAAATTATTTTCCAGAGAACAGATGATATTTACGAGCTGCCAGAGATTTGTATGGAGATTCACGTGACAGCTTTTGTTGGACATTGGAAGTAATATGTTTAATCTTGTCATCTAGTTTTCATTTAACTTTTTTTAAAAATCTTTCGTAGTTTTATATATTTGTTTTCGTAGTGTTATGCTTTCCGCAAATTGTTTTATTATTATTGTAATGTTCGATGGCATGGAACAGACAAATCGAGAAAATCCGATTAAGCTGAAACGGTTATTTAGCCTCACACAAATTCCCCATTTGTCAAAAATTTATTTAAAAGACAGTCTATCTGTTCTTTTATTTCAAGATCAAAAAATGTAATGATTGATGAGCTCACAACATGACTTACATGTCATATGTACACGTGCAGCTGGTCTTCACTATGCTATCCAACCGTAGTGATTAGTGATTTTACATACGATTGTTTATTTGTTTGATTTGGGTTTTACGCCGTACTCAATGTTATTTCACTTATATTACAGCGTGCTAGCCTTATCGGTGAACGAAACCACCACAAACGATGCTGAAAACATACAAGAACAGAGAAAACATTTACATATGTTTAACAAAACAGGACACCACAACTCAGAGAGCACCAGGGCACAAGAGGCTCTCACCCATAATATAAACTAGGCTAGTCAACAGGTATATACAGAGCTGTGCCATGCTAAAACATTGTAATTGCCGCATCGTACACGGTAATGCGGAGAACATATTGTTAACTTACCTTCTTACTCGATACTTATTATGCATTTTCTCCAATAGATTTGGGTAGTTTTTATCAAAATATTGTATTTGTGGTAACTTTTGATTGTGAAAAATTTGCTATGACACCGTAATTTGAAAACAAAAGTCGAGTGATTGAGGGATATTTTCGAATTTGGCCGCCATCTTGCTACCCTCTTTGACACATACAATTAGCAATTACATGTTACTAACGCGCCAGGTGCGCATTTTTGATACATCAAATATGTCTGAAAGTTCAATTTACCAAACAGGATTGAAAATTATTAAAGTGCCAAAACTAAAAATTACACATTTTTCAGTACTGTTCTTGTTATATATATGGATTACGTAGTAGACTAATAACGACACAGATCTCTGCATCTAGTCAACAGGTGCCTGTGCGATACAATTAATATAACTTGCGTCTGGTAATAATCAAGCTCACTAGCCTCCGAAATTCATCAAAACGTAGTCGAAATGTCCTAAATCTGTAACTTTTTCAGCTCAGTCAAGGTTAGCCATCGAACCATAGTCCTTTGGTTTGATAACACTTTAACGCGGCAAACTTCGGTAAATTGCATTGCCGATGATTAATCTTTACTTAAATTGCCATATGAATAACCGATAGCTTGCTTTATTGCAAAAAATTATGCCGTTTATTTTTTCAATATCTATTTTCTTTTAATTCTCAGAACAGCATTTGTAGTGACAAAAATTGCAAGATAACCCAAGATAAGTTTTCAATAAAAACGTATGGTAACTAAGCTGCCTGCCAGAATCAATATGCATATGTTATTGCCGACACCACGATATGCTTTACCACGATGATAAACAAGACACATAATGATGAGCTTAGCCAGATAATTAATCAGAATTAAGGTTGAACAGTGACAGATATATTTGCAGAACAGATGGTATCTACAGGCTTCAAAGGATTTGGACAAAAAAAAACCAACACAATAACAATATATCAAATAGCAGCACACTTAATAGTATGAGCCATTGGGAATTTTATATATATGGGCTTATTTATCCTGGTTTGTTGATTATGAATCACCGTGAACTCACCCGGACGTCCTCAAATGTACTGCGCACAGCAGACGTGATACGACCATCGCCATTTTGACTAGAACTGTTTCACAGCCTGTGGGTAAAACAGGCAATGTAGACAGATTCCACAGGAACATAATGTAAATTTAAACTATTCATATCAATCCGGTTATGGAGAGGCTCGATAAGAATAACCTAACACAACGCAACATATATGATTTTGTACATATTTCTGTATAATACGAGCTTTCGGAGAGAACTTACTCCATCTACAGTATACCTGATGATGGAGTAAGTTCTCTCCGAAAGCTAGTATTATACTGAAATATGTACAAAATCATACATGTTGCGTTGTGTTTGGTTCTTGTTCAACTAAACATTGTATACAACTTAACAATTGAAAATACTAATTTGTAAATGTAAATGTATTCATGTTGGGAAAGGTGCTGATGAAGGTCAACTTAACCTGTTCGCCAATCATCTCCATTTTTTGGAAATAGATATTGTTTAAATCAACATTGGGAATCTAAAGCCATTTGAACATCTCTTGGTTACCCCATGTTCTTTTATATACATATGGCGGTAAAAAGCTCCCGGCGAACAAAATGTAAGATTTGTAGGCATATCCATTCACCTATCCTTGCTGAAGTTTGCGGATTACCCTGTGCTAGTGAGCATTTCCCAGTATTTTAGTCCCTTGGTGCAACAGCTATAAACACTGACATATTTAGACACGGTAGATCGAAATTAAATAAAACTGATTGGACAAGTTTCAATAAGGAATGGGAAATATTGTAAGTGATTCACATAACTGTGGTGTAAATAAATTTAGTAACAAATGTATTGCTTATATTAACCAGACTGCCCATTTGTCGATTACTATATCTCCAGGTGGAGTTTTGAAGTCGCTGTTGTTATTCTTTAGCTAAATGAGGCGCGTTGGTATAAAAAAAATTGAACGCATCTGCTCAAACAGTAACTGTTCTTTTATAAAAACAGAGACGAAAATTGGAATAACTTCTGTTCTGGTATTTCATATTTTAGTATTTCTCTTTGCCAGGTCTGAAGAAAAAGAAACACTATTAATGGTGAATACAAAACGTCGGCTAATGCCTACCCTAAGAAAGATGCAGTGGAACTTGTGTACAAACGACAAAGAAGTAAAAATGCATCAGTTTGATATGTCCATTAATGTTGCTCTCTCCATGTTTAAATTACAGGCAGGCTCGTTTTACTTCTTCCAGAATCTTGTCTTATTGTGCTGTTCTTGCTTTAGGACACTGTATGGGTTAAACTTTAAATTACAGATAGGCTCTTTATACTTGTTAGGATTCCACCACATGGGAGAATTGGATTCCCTACAGTATGTTTGGACATCCACCAGAATCTATAGTCTGAATGTGCTGTTGTTACTCTATCATAATTTATGGTCAAGACTGTGTCTACATTGCCCTGAGAGGGCAACCATCACCCTGGTTTAAAGTCAGGTGTGTCCCTTTTTATACATACCAGTGGTTCTCACGTCTACAATTTGTAGTCATGGAAACACGTTAAAACAGCCCCCTATATTTTCCTCAGAAAGATACAGTATCTTATAGCCTTTCCTGAGCTGCTTCCGTAAATTTAGAAACCCGACTGAACATTCTGTTAATTGAGGGAGATCAATACGAAATTAGCTAGAAATATCAAGAATACTTAGGGTGGTATATCTACACATACCATGCACACAGGCGAGAAGGTCTTGTTTTTAATGGCAGCTAGAGTTGTCATCTTTGTAAAGATGCCTTAAGTTCCCTGATGCCAATACGCAATTTCGATTGCCCTTGGAAATCTGTGACAAACTGCTCTCTTTTACTGACCTGTGTCATGGACATATCTGTATTTATTTTGAACCTGGCCCAGGCCATTTGTCGATTTCTTCTAAAGAACTTGCCGATAGTTTGGCCAAACAGTCTGTACAACAACCGAGTCTATCTTAGTCAACGAGACTGAAATTAGCTCAAGCAGTGCTCGTCGTTATGTTATATGTCTCCAATTGTTTATCAACTGCTCGTGTCAAGGTATCCAACACCCCAGTCTCGATGGTTGCTTAATTTCTTTGACTAAAAGACTCCTATTACGCTAGCTGCATTTCCCATTAATCTAAACTTATCATCATCACTCAATTCAATATAACCGGTTAGAAAGAAATAAGTTAACAACCCTTAAACCAAGTAGCATATTCTCATCAAACCCTCTTGCCCAAGCTTTGTTGGTATAATAATTAGCACATGATATTCTCCAAATCTGTTTAACAGTTAACAAAATAACCTTTGACATAATAAACTTATAATAACGTAGTATAATTACCTTCCAAATTCATCTATTAACAATTTTTGATTTTTGTGTTCTTTATTTGTTTTATTTACGGTGCCCTTCCTTGCGTAATGCATATTTTCTTGGATAGTTCTCTGATCCGTTATAATAAAATCTCACATGCATAGCTATTTATATCCTAATGGGATATATGCGTTATGCATATTTTCTTTGATAGTACTCTGTTCCGTTATAATAAAATTTCACATTAATGATCAGTCGAGTTTCTAAATTCACGGAAGCAGATCAGAAAAGGCAATAAGATACTGTGCCTTTCCGGGGAAAATACAGGCGGCTGTTTCCACGTGTTTCCATGAATACAAAGTGTAGACGTGAGAGCAACTGGCCTGTATGAAGAGGGATATGAGGCGTCTTTACCTGATTACAGTTACATTTTGATTGGCAGCGTTCTACACCGAAACATCTCTTATCAATATAGCCAGAAGTTGTAAATACATCTTTGTCGTGTTTTTGTTATAACCGAAAATGACAAACACGTTACCAACATACTATACAATTGCGTATTTTGACGTTTTGGAAGATAAAAATGAATTCAAGAGGAAAACAACAGTATTTACGTTTACCAAACTCTGAGTAAAGAAAAATAAATCATAGTAAGAATTAACACGGAAGGTCACATAAACCTGTTTAAGAAGCTTCACCTTTCAATAAAATGAAAAGAAAAAAATATATATAGGAATACCCATTATTTGTCTAAAGAGTGGCATTCAATTGAACATCTTGTTCGTCCTTTCCTCTAATCATTCACCACCCGTCATTATATAATATGTAAAAGTCATACCTCCAGGCAGCGGTGGGCGTAATTTATGTTCACGGAAAACAAGTTACAGGCTTACTCATCAAAATATATTTCATCTTATTTTTTTATATTATAAATAATGTGATAATTAAATATATTCTTATTAACTTTATTTGCAAAAGGAATGTCTTTTTAAAAATGTCTGCTTAGAACACTAATGATTTCAAGCACGTCTGTATTCAATATCCATTTTTGTCAAGAGTAATCACACTGGCACAGGGATATCGACTAATTAAAGTCGATAAATTATCTCATGTTCTAGATCAATTCTCAGAGACAAATTTCTAGATAGACCTGAATCTTGAGTTGTTCTAGCTAACCTAAAGGCACATCTCGAGAAAATGGAAATGTCCCGTGGCCTTTTGTGTGGGCAAGGTTGTTAATGTTGTCTTTCTTCGTCCATTGGGCCGGCAAGCCGCCATTAGAGCGAATAACCTTAGTACGGCGTAGTAGGAAACAAATAATCCACTAATTTGCTTAATATTCACGGGAGATTTCTGATGGACAGTTGTGATACGTATGTGGGTTTGTGATATACAAAACATGTGAATTTATAAGCATCCAGCTGTTTCCAATCCCCGTACAACATATAGCCATTCACAATAATTAGTCTATCACGACCATAACATGAGAACAAGGCTTCTGTTTTGCTCTACTTCGAAGTTTCCGTTCTGTGCAGGATTTTGCATGCCCCATCAGTAACAGACTGTTGTCGCGTGTCATTATAAACAATGAACGCTGTTTATAGTTAATCAGTAAAGCAAATGTAGCCTTGGAGGCAAGAGTTCTTAACATCGTTCTAACAAACTGTCATCGTGTGGTATTAAATATTAACGCTGTTTATAATGCCGGTAAACATATCAGAATCATCGTTCTAACATACTGTTTTCGTGTGGTATTAACGGTGAAAGTTATTTGTAATGCCGCTAAACATATCCGAAACATCTCTCTAACAGAGTGCCATTGTGTGGTATTAACAATGAACGCCGTATATAATGCCTGTAAACCAACTCTGTAAAGCAAATGTAGTCTTTGAGGCTAGAGTTCTTAAATCCAGAAGAAAGAAAACATGTTTTAACTCTGATTGATTGTTGTTAAAGCTATATTCAAAGCTATTTCACTTATTTGACAGTGAAACACTCGAACAGTTATTACATACACTAGACAACAATAAAATGGTTGGCAAATATTCTGCTCTTTGTCTTTCGGAAATCATTGTTCCTTAATTGATAAGGAAAGATAGTAGGTCTATGCTTGAACATACCACTCTTTGTAAGAGGAACTCTTGAATTCTAAAAGAACAGTTCGATGCTGTTCAAGTAACTGAAGGCACTTGAGATAAACAAAACAAGCTAAGGCTTTTCTACAGGATATTTATAACAACAATAACAGTAAATGAAGATATTTGATATGTTAAGCCGCGTTCACACGATGCGACTTGTAGTATCAAGTCGTCGAATTCGACTCCTCGTATCAACCCAAGTTGCATGTGTAGGGTTGAATGCGATGCGCTTCTCGCGAGAACTAAACAAATAAGCAACTTCGCTGCTATGATTTAACTTCCTGTAATCGTTTTGTGTTATGTGCCATATCATTTCTAGGGCACTGTAACATCGAATAAACAGCTGATCTTCGATGAACAGGAACACATTCGGCCTTGATGACATTGGGAAAAATTTGAACGAAGGGAGGTAACTCCATTCAACTCAAATGCCACAATTTGATTGGCTGCAACCTTCGACTCGTTGAAAGAAACGGAGCACGTCCTATTTCAATCAACTGGCTTTCGACTGGTTGAATACAACTAAAGTTGCATCGATTTGCTCTGTTCACACTCTTCAACTCAGCCGGTTTGATACTACAAGTCGCATCGTGTGAACGCGGCTTCACTAATACAACGTCCAGATATCCCCACAGATAGCAATGTAAAACAATTCACAAAATCAATGGCAAGTTTACCTTTTGTGATATTGCTTTACCTTTTTTCAATGAAACGTTGGTTAATAACAGAGGAACATAACACAATAAATTGTAATAAAGACGATATGGGATATGTTGCTGATACAACGTCTAGGTATCCCAAATGATACGAATGTAAAACATTTGAATGGCAAGTATTTTTTGCTTTTCCAATGAAAAGTGAATTTATATCAGAGGAACTTGCACAAAAAAAAAAAATTCTGTAATAACCACAGGGTCCAGGGGTTGCTGTTGAAAATTCAGTTTATTTTAACCTATAACGATAAACATGATGTTTAAGGGAGCGCCTCGTAGTTCCTTGGCTCTTCTATCAGAATCAACATGTCCAAGACCGAGTAGATATTTTGAACCCTGTAATTTCTATGAACTAAGTTGCGTTGGTTTCAGCGAAAAGACATCGAAGCTCTAAGGAAGTTGGTATCGATGAGAAAGCTAATTTACATACTTGAAGATAGATTCGTGTGTCATGAAACATTTAAGACTATCTAAGAAGTATATTCATGGAAATTTCATATCGTTTATTGACGGTACAAATCTGTGGCCAGGTATTCAGTCTATAATGACATTAATCTTAGCTTGTTTGAGATTAAAAGGGTCGCATCGTACGCCAAGCCGTGGATTTAAATCTAGTTAATTGTTCCATTAGTTTCTTATAACTCCTTTCGATGATACTGAATTTTTTGGTATATCTCTAGATGGACTATGCTAACTGCGCTGGAAGCGATTTCATCGCCACATTCAGCAAATACCTTCACTGGTCCGGAACACGTTCATCCGAACTGCTAACTGGAAAAATGTCAAGAACAAAGCTTCAGAAATATTCTGCATAAATGCCACTGTCATTACATATTGTTTCCGCGGTTGAAGTGTTCTCCAAAAGCCGTATTGAGCTTGTACAGTCCAGGGAATTGAACTGATGACCTACAAAGCTAAACACCATTATTAACTTCGCCGTTTAGAATTGGAGCTGTAAGTTGGAATATCTTGGCCTAATTTCTCCCCATTTAGAAGTATTCGTTCGGGACAAATCAAGGATATTGAATACAGACTACGAAACCCCGACTTCGGTATTACCATCATCCTTGTAATCGGTTCCCGGGCGTTAGGGAAATTGAAGAAATGTCAGCGTATAATGTGGACGCATCATGGGGATTGATCAGTTGGGAAGGCATTTCTAGATTGCACTTAACAAGTTATTCAGATATATACACTGGGACGTTAACTGAGTGTGACGTATGTCAACATACATGAACTTTGCACAGCTTATAACGAATATAAGTTGTTCTAAAATCCGAACACCGATAACACAAACAAAAGGAAATTAGATCAATATCAAATATACGAAAACCGTTGGTTTAAATATATGGGTATATTTCTAAACATAAAACTCGCTTGCTATTTACGCCCGATTGTATTTTGCCTTTTTTGTGTTCCAAGCCTTGTAACAAAAAGACATTTGCGAGAATTTAAGAAAATAAAGTTTGGTATTAATATACGTTAATATTTTGTGGGATACGTAAGCATTGTTGTCAACCAAGATATCTTTTGATAGTCCGATATCGAGATAGGCCGTACACGTGGATATACTGTATAACTCTAGCCTTCACGTTTTAGGCAATATTTACTGTATCGGGCATCTATTTGAAAGAGTATGATATTATCCGTTAAAGAAACATTAAGATCGCTTACCATTAGCAAAACTTAAATTGGTTACACTAGAAGAAACAATATGTATATTGTTCTTCAACGTGCTCCACTAACGTTACAGGGGAAGGTTTCATGTTATCTTATGTCAGACCTTTTAGTCTACTGCATATGAAATGATATGGTTGATCATCCTTGGTTCTCTTCCTGGCAATCGCTTTCGGTGAGATTAGCCAGTCAAGTATAACTCCTGATATACACGTAACATCAGTAATAACCACAATGATTCGAACTGTACCATCCGAACTGCATAGTTTTAGCCACCTTTTGATGGTTAAAATGTTACTTAGTTTTGTTGATAACCTGCTTACATGTAATTTAAGGGATTTGCATCAGTCGCCGAGAGTGAACTTGAACGTTGAAACCAATGGTCGACGAGGATATTGTTAGTTGGCCCTACCATGTTGGGAATTGAATATTCCTTATGAATAGAGTACATTGATAATTAAACGTTGAATATGTTGACCCTACAGGGTTATTCAAGAATCTAACGGTTTTATATTATATGTTTATGTGGTGAACTTGTCCATGTTATGTCTGCCATTGTGATCGATATTGAGTTTATAAATTTTGCAATTCATAATAGCTTGTGAATAATGTATAATGTAATTATGTTGTTCAACTTGCTTTAGATGAGCTTGAATTCTGCTGAGGATAAATGTTCCCAACTCTAAACTTAACGTCACTCCCTTCATTCAGCTTCAAGACATGCCATCATTGTTTGTTTTCAGCTTCGGAGTCATTATCAGTTGTATCTATATTAGCTGAACATTTCCCCCCACCTCGGTTATAGATCATTTGAATCATGCCAATTGCAAAGACTCCAGATTTTCCTTCTGAAGAGCAAACCAAACAGAAACGCTTGGAGAGATAAGCTTATTGGATTAATACACTTCAAACGTTGTACCCACTAGTGTTCAACCTGGAACTAGCTAAAGTCTCAAAAATAGACATTATTTCTGTTGTACTCCAATAGTGAAAGCCCAGCACCGGGTTTCGTGTCTTCTTATGCAGGAATATCACACACTTGTACCTAAACTTCTTCAACCTCTTACAGAGATATATTATAGGGTACAAGCCGAACAAAATTCCGAAGGACCATTAGTGAAAACAAAGCTCTCTTCTTTATCGGATAACTCATAACTGCTTTTATCCTTACTTTACAGACGAATGGGTTAATCTCTTGGTCTACATGATATTCCTTTCAGATTATCCTAAGGTGTACCCAGATGTCTGTATGTGCTCCATATTCACTACATATGTTCTCCACCATCAAGCTCTTTTCTTGAGATGCCTGTTACCCGTAACAACTCAAGATTAAGATCTATCAAGTAACATGTCTCTGAGAATTTATCTTGGGCATGAGAATAAGTATCGGTTTTAATCAGTCGAACGCCCTGTGTCAATGTGATTACTCTTAAAAAAAATAATAGTACAGCATAAAGTTAACACAACAACACCAGAATATCATAGTTATCAAGCATCGCTGTAAACTGTTCTCTTTCTTTGATACTATTTTTTATTGCCATTTCAAGAAAAAAATCAGATATCGGCCCACATATGACGTTAATCGGAAAGACGGTCAGAGGACATTGAATTACACCAATCTTTTATCCTGTTTTGTTTTTTTACCCATTTTGTCAAACTGACAGAGAACACCATGTGAAACGCTGTAGTTCCGTCAATAGCTGTTATAATATTCTGAAGAGCAAACCAAACAGAAACGCTTGGAGAGATAAGCTTATTGGATTAATACACTTCAAACGTTATACCCACTAGTGTTCAACCTGGAACTAGCTAAAGTCTCAAAAATAGACATTATTTCTATTGTACTCCAATAGTGAAAGCCCAGCACCGGGTTTCGTGTCTTCTTATGCAGGAATATCACACACTTGTACCTAAACTTCTTCAACCTCTTACAGAGATATATTATAGGGTACAAGCCGAACAAAATTCCGAAGGACCATTAGTGAAAACAAAGCTCTCTTCTTTATCGGATAACTCATAACTGCTTTTATCCTTACTTTACAGACGAATGGGTTAATCTCTTGGTCTACATGATATTCCTTTCAGATTATCCTAAGGTGTACCCAGATGTCTGTATGTGCTCCATATTCACTACATATGTTCTCCACCATCAAGCTCTTTTCTTGAGATGCCTGTTACCCGTAACAACTCAAGATTAAGATCTATCAAGTAACATGTCTCTGAGAATTTATCTTGGGCATGAGAATAAGTATCGGTTTTAATCAGTCGAACGCCCTGTGTCAATGTGATTACTCTTAAAAAAAATAATAGTACAGCATAAAGTTAACACAACAACACCAGAATATCATAGTTATCAAGCATCGCTGTAAACTGTTCTCTTTCTTTGATACTATTTTTTATTGCCATTTCAAGAAAAAAATCAGATATCGGCCCACATATGACGTTAATCGGAAAGACGGTCAGAGGACATTGAATTACACCAATCTTTTATCCTGTTTTGTTTTTTTACCCATTTTGTCAAACTGACAGAGAACACCATGTGAAACGCTGTAGTTCCGTCAATAGCTGTTATAATATTCTGAAGAGCAAACCAAACAGAAACGCTTGGAGAGATAAGCTTATTGGATTAATACACTTCAAACGTTATACCCACTAGTGTTCAACCTGGAACTAGCTAAAGTCTCAAAAATAGACATTATTTCTATTGTACTCCAATAGTGAAAGCCCAGCACCGGGGTTACGAGGGCGGGAGTCAGATATTTCTTAGGGAAAAGATAATTCATATACGGAACGAGTGATTGTCTTGCTGCCGATGTGATTTTAACGAAAGCAAATAGCAACAAGATTTTTTTTAAATTACCAATATAAATCACATACAATACTGATTTAAGGAGGTATTTAAAACAAACTTGGATATTAAGTCTTGCTCTTACTAAGAATAATTACTATCCAATGACTTGGAACAAATAGAACTGATTTCCCATTAATCCATCAACAGTTCAAAAACACATTAGGTTAATTGTAGTAGTTGACCATGAACAATTTACCCGTCACACTCTTCCGCCAACTAGTTCCGTGTTTCGACTTATCTCCTAGCATTAGTTGTCTCTGTGTAATCACTCTTGTATCTAAGATAAGAGTTCTGTACATCCTAACTACGTTATCAAAACAATAATGTACTTAAGACACAACTTTGAAGGGTTTAATGTTACATTTGTTGAACCGTTCGTCAGATTACCGGGTGAATCTTTTGCACGGTTAATAGGCATAAAGTATACAAGTGTCCATCCCTTTAAACACATCAGGGTTGGTAACGCACCAAGACATCAAATGGTATCCTGAATGGATTTAAATTGTTGGTCAAACCTGGAATATGTTCCGGTGATCTAAAACTGTTATATGGGAGTTAGATTGACAATAGTAATTATCGGAGCAAGCCCAATTGGCTGAATATGTCTTCGTAGTTTACAACGGGTGGGTGCCGGGAGCTTTCTGTGCCCTGATGTTCTCTGAGCTAATGGGCATCGGGAAGCCGATTTGTTGTGGTGTCCTGTAAATGTCAATGGTGTATTTTATGTTGCCAGTGTTTGTAAGGTACCCTTCACCCATTGGGCTGGCACGCCGTTATGTGAGTGAAATCATAAGCAGGACCTAAAACCCCAATCATACAAACAAATCTTAGTTTACCGCCGCTAAAGGTAATCAACTAAACAGAATTACAGTTTGCCTTGAAATAATAGAAGCTACCAGCACACATTGATCTACACGGGCTCACGGCAGAACCGCCTGATATTTTCATCCCATAAAAGGCTCCGTATCTTTCTTCAACATATCAACTAAAATAGCGTATTTTTTATCTAGACATAACCCACAAACTTGTTTGTATTAGCAAATATATGTTCCCTGTATGTACATGTTTTTTTAATGTGTAGAAAGAATGTGCTCATTGTTTGATGGATAGTTTTAATATTTTATGTAAATACGACTAAACTTATATATAGGCTGTCGGCATCTTTAATAAATTATATAACGGATGATACCAGTAATCATACACATATTATGACCAACATAAATAA
>JAVFBZ010157540.1:0-18266 GCA_032466195.1 Katharina tunicata | reverse complement strand
ATCTAAATATTAGCCATCCCTCAAGACTTATCTGCGCACATTATAATCTTTTAACTTATAAACCTGCATTTATTTTGTCAACTGAAGCCAAATCTTGTATGCATAATTTAAAAAAAAATATCTGATTGCTAAACATGATTTTACTGTCATTATTATAAATAAAATGTACAAATTATACACCCTTAAAAAGGGCTACGTCACTCACCAACTGCCCGGATTTAGGCTAAATCCCGGCAGTTGGTCAGAGACGTAGCCATTTTATGTGCACCTTGCGAATCAGCTGGTCTTCAAATCGTGAAAGACAAGCTAAATCTTAATAAATCGCGTAAAAATTCAAAAAATTATCGATTTGCAGTGTGCCCAGAAGGGAAGAACAAAGGTAAGGGAGCATTTTGGTGGTCAATTTCATTCACTCGGACACCATATGTGTCCGTAATAATGTGCACGTACAGAACTGTATGCGCTGGACTACCCAAAAAGCCTTTTGTGTTGATCTCGGACCTTGGTTTTTCGCCGTCAGGTATTATCAAAATTTCAGAAAAACCAAAGGTCTGTTCACTTGGACTATGTTGAATCCTGTTGCATCAAAGTCTTTTTAAAAAGAACTCTGACTGTTTGTACTTTGTATATTCTCTTGATGTTGGAGTCCTTCCCTGTGAATTAATTTATATTATAAATTAACAACTTAAAATGCTAAATTTTCATGAAAATCTCAAATATATAGAGCGTATCATTGTGAAAGAAGTATCACTGATAAATATATCCTGGATTTAACAAAACACAATTTTTTTCGGCAATGGAGTATTTTGTATAATTATTAAATTTGATTAAATTTTTATTAAATATATATTTAAAGTAGAGATATTTCAATCACTGACCTTTGATCACCTAGATATGAAGATGGTGATGAGTCTGTCAAATCCACCAACCCATTTATTTGATATTTTTTTTCAGCATGGGAAACAGTGAACAATTTTATAAAGAAGCAACAGAACAGACAGCTAGTTTTAACACTCGTATGTCAGTGGAAAGGAAAATGAGGCTTCCATTTCTCGATTCACAGACTGGTGTTGCTCAGAACCACACCAACCTCTGGCAACATTCCCGTTACAGACAACCAGGTGATTTTCAAAGGAATACTGTAGTTTTGTTGTCACTATTAAGACCTGTAAACAGTGCGTTTAGGGAGGGTTCCATCACCGATTGGGCTAGCAAACCATCATATGTAATGTTTGAATTGAAATAACCTTAAGTACGGCGTAATCCCCAAACAAACAAACAAACAAATTATTTTCCTTTGAATTCAAATCAACTGAAATGGTGAACAAGATAAGAAACTCATAGATAATGAGTAAATGTACAGGTAAATGCTAAATTCTAAATGCAGTTCTAAGTTGGGGTCTATTTTGCAAAATTGTTTTTATTTTCTCTGAACCAATTTTGTTATGTTGAACAGGTGTACACCATGGTCAACTCTACACATATCCTGCCAATAGGTGGAAGAAGAAGAAATCGTTTTTCTTCTCTGACGTAAAGGTGGCTAAAGCTGGTGACATAGAAACTGGAGAAGCAGGTAAAGGCAAATCACAAGGCTACGTTTGGGGAAAAAGTTGCAGTTCTCTTCAGCCCTTTTCTACTGTTGCCCCTAAAAGCACTGAAGACATGTCTCGCTTTAAGACCTGGTGCATTTGCTTTTCTTGATACACATGAAGTACAGCACTTGAATGAAAATGAGTAAATACATAATTGTCTATAACCAAAACACTTAAACCAAAATTGCGCCAGTAATGCTTAATTTTGTTTGCAGAACTGATTCAAGTGCTGTTTTATACAAATGTACTTCTAAAACATGCGTGTTATAAATGATCTTTATGAACTCATCAAAAAAGGAACCGATCGGTTGTGCTGTCAACTCTCTGAGGTTGGAGACTACTTGTTGTGTTCTCTCATGTTTCCTTGTACCATCACAGACACTGTTTGTTGTAAATCACAGGTCCGTTGACACTGTTTGTTGTAAATCACCTTTCCGTTAAAATTTTTAATGCGAATTTCGAACCCTGTCACTTTTTGTTGTCAAGCGTGGTTTCACCCTCCCATTCGGCAGGAAAACTGACTCGCAATGATATAACCTGATCAAAAATCGCAATCAAATTTAAAAAGATACAGATTCTATTTATGTTTGTCAAATGATTCAATCTATAAACCAAGGCAAGTATCCTTATGTTGGTTTATCGATATACTGATGTGATATGTCAATCAGGAATTTTGCTTCCTTTTCCTTCTTAAATGAATGTTAAGTAAAGGCTCTCAGTTATATCCCAAAGAAACATGTTTGTGATTTGTTTTCTTCAGATCTGCATCAGATAAGCTCTATTGAGAACCCAGCAGTGCGAAGTGAGGACACCATTGACAGTATGGATTATGCAGAGTCCAGTAAGGACAGGTGGTATGATGACACAGAGAACAATAGCGAACCTCCGGACACAGGAGAGTTTGATGATCGACAGTCAGACGTTAGTGACTTTGAGGAAATAATTGTCAAGAAGAAAAAGAAAAAGGTATGGGGTTTCTGGGAACTTTCCCTGGCATAAAAAAAAAGAAAATTTCTACCAAGCACAAATGTTCAAATGGTCTTCTTTTATTCTGGACACAGTGTGTTATTTGAAAAATTCTATCCGGATGTTGTTCATTCAAACAATGATTATATGGTTTCATCTTTTTTTCAGGGAAGATTATAGAAATTTTAGAAATGTTTTGCTGAGAAAAATTTAAATTATAGAATTAAAAACTTATGCTTGCACCTCAAATTCAATGTTTAGAGTATGTCATTCTTATTAAGTTTACTTATAAATATGTTATGAGGCGTTGATTTGACCTCTTTTACATTGTAAGTTCTATAACTTGTCCTTGTTTCAAACAAATCCAGGACTCCAGGTCACCATTCGTCTTGCCCCAACTGTTTTCTGAGCGTTTTGTGTATGTCTTAGGCGGTGGGGATAATCCAAAAATGTGATAAAACTAAGTTTCCTTTGTTTATTGGTTATGCAAAAGATTGTTTGCTATAGATTGTATTGAAGAAAAAGCCAGGCATTACAACAAGGCAAAACCTGGCTGGGCTTTGACACCTGACATTTAATTAAGAATAATTAAAGGAAAAAAAAAATGACCAACCATAAAACTGTTTTAAATCTTTGCGTTTTTTCTCTTGTGCTACCTGAAGCCATGCAAATCTTAAGAGTTCATGTATTATTTTCTAACTGTTGATGTAACATTGTATGTATTTTGACCAAAGGCAAAAATCTTAGGGGTAATTTTGTGTGAAAGTTTTTCTATCTGGATTTTGAAGATGTGTTTTATTTTTGAGCACACTCTTGCTGTTGTAGCCTGGACCGGGTCGCGGTAGAAGGAAGGTACATGTGGACAGACCTGAGACTGAAGAGTGGGAGAAACCGTACCCTTGTGAAGGTTTGTAGTCCATTATTCACTGGCATCTCTATTTTATCTATTTTTATTAAAGAACTGTTAAATATTCATCAAGATAAATCATGTTCCACTCAGTATATATAAACTAAGGAATGTTTTGGTTTAAAAGTACTGTCACGCTGTCTTTCAGAACACTGTTCTTGCATTATTTTTTGACAAGGAAGTACAACAACAATTACTTTTTTCCATCTCTTCAATCCTTCTTTATTGAGAGGATTTATCTAAATATTAGCTTTAAGTAACAATCATTTTCAGTTGTGGTAAACACGTTTCCTATTTGTAGTTTAATGGCTGGAGACTTTCAGTTCATCTTTCAATTCTTCAATTTTTCATCCTGTACCCATTTTTGTTGTTCTGTTTAGTTTGTGGGGTGCGTTACAAAACTCGGCCTGGTTTAGCATACCATTATCGTCATTTCCACAAGGAGAGTTCTGAGGTAGAGGAAGAGAGAGTACCCACCCCCAAGCCAACCCCTCATACTCGAGGAGGCAAGTGGTTTGTATCCAAATTCTGACATTACTGCATATTCACTGGCTTCTTTACAAACCGACCTGGTTGATCAAACGACTTATGAGATAAAGTCAGAAACCTCTAATTTATCCTATCACAATATTTTTTATTATTTTAACAGTAACTCCAAATTAGCACACATTTGCATAACCAAAACAAACTAAAAAATTGATATTATTTAAAATAAATCAGAATTTACTCTTTTCTGAATCAGAAGTTCTTTTGTGCAACCTGGTCTGTGTTGTTTATTTCTTTCTGTAAATCAGCAAATTATCTCTTTTGTAAACATCTTTTCGCCTCTTTGTTTTTTTATAAGCTTAAATATATAAACACAAGGATCCTGATACAAGGACATTCTGACAAAGAACAATTCCTTAAAGAGGGAGTAAACAAAAATAAACAAAAAACAGCGTTAGTCAAATAACAGACACTTCTAAGTTGCTGGCAAAACTGCTGTTACATTTTTTGTAGGATTTCTTGTTATCCATTGAAAGCCACTTAAATTGAACTATTGTAAGTAAAATGTATTGTGGACTGTTTGTGCCATGATTTGTTTATGTATTTCTTGCAGATAAAAATAACCCAAATTACTTTAATTTTAACCCTTGCAAAATAGAACCTGTACAAATGTACATAATAAAGTTATACATCTGATCCACAACATTTTAATATACTTTTACTTCAGTAACATGGTCACTACAACAAATGTAGCATGACCAGTCCATCATATATTTTACTTGCAGTAGTTCAGTTTAAGTGGCTTTAGATTGAAGACGAGTAATCGTACAGAAAATATAATAGCAGTTTTAGCAACAACTTGATAAGATCTATAAGTTGATTATGCCTTAGTTTTTTCGTTTCCTTCCCCTTTAATTTACCATCTTCAGAATGTGTATGATTGTATGTAGATTTAAAAAAAAATTTGTTCCGTTCAATCCAGTATAATGTTTAAATTTTTGTAAAGATGTTTACAAGTTTGATTTCAATGATCTTTTGTATGCTTTTTCTTTCTTTGTTTTCTTTTTGGTTATTATTATTTTTAACGACTTATTATTATATTTAATAATAATTATTATTAAAATTAATACTTTTTGTTGTGAGTTTGCAGTCGAGTATTGGCTTTTAATTATCCGGTTTTCGTAACACATTTAAGTGTTTGCCTTTATTCGATTAAAGTTCTGTCACCCTTTTTTAATATCTGTTATTAGATTAGAACACATGCTGATTTCCAATACTGACCAAAATAACAAGTATTATATCCCTTTTGTGTTAGCTGGTTGCATGATTTGGACGTTGTTATCTCCCTTCCCAGTCGATTCTTTTTCGACTTCAATTTTGTTCTTTTTTTAGCTTTCAGTTTATCACACAGTTCCATTAATGAAAGTTTTGTTTGCTTTCCAGCTATGTTATTGCAGTATTTTAGTGCAGGGTTTATAATTCCAGTTTTTGTGACGTCACTGACGTGTTTTGTTCTTTTCTTTTGTGTTCAATGTAAACTTCCTCTGTCCACTGTTGAACAGAAGCATTAAAAAAACAAACTCTTAGAAACAAAGCACAAAAAATTGCTAACTTTCGAGATTTTAGAGAGATTTATTTTGAAAACAAGGGAGATAACAAGTCTCATAATTTTCAGTTATATTCTCACCTCCCCTTGAACCTGCTGGCCAGATGATTATTAAATGCAGACAATTGAAGCATGCTGCATGTTATTGGGTGTACAATTCTTGTGACCGGTTTCAAATATTTATTCAAAGTATTGTGGCTTTTTCAATTATGATTTTACAGCTTAAATTTTGTTTGAATGATAGCTGAAGCTTTTTATTTAAATTGATTCTAAATTGATACAGTATCTTTCTATTTTTTTTTTCGTTATAGTTTTTTGTTTGTTTTCTTCTTCACTTGCTATGCTTTTAACAAAGATGCAATGGCTTTGAGTATTGTAACTAAAACCTTAACAGTTTTGTTTTTAGCTTATTTTAAAAATGTAAAATGAACACTTTTAGATTACAATCTTGATTATTTTTTTATCTATTTTCTATAAGACTGTAACCCAATGAAAAAGCCACAATAACAAGAGACAAGAAAAAAGAATTTGATTAAATAATTTTTTCTATTTGACCCCTAAATCTTGCTGAAATGCACATTTTCAGCTTTGATCCGATAAAATTGTCGGCCGCAGGGGGACCCATTGAAGTGAAAGCCTTCAATGAGCCAAGGGACTCAAATCAGGGTTAGTGCTCAACTCTTCCTTCTTAACAGCTTTTTGTCTGTATAGTCTGAATTATTACTGCCTTCTAGATCTTGTATGGGTGTTGTTGTTGTAATCTCAGTTTTAGGAAGGTGTTGGTTTAATACTAAGAGTACCTTGTTCAAATCACCATACACGATAACTGCTAATAAGGTAGACAATGAATATGTAATCATTTTGGTTAAGTTTACTCTGGCATTTACATAAAATTTATATGATTTTAATTATTTTTTGGCTGTCATGTCTATCAGATTTTCATAAACGGTATACCATGTTTGGTAAATTAAAACAACTTTCCAGATAAAAAATTTCTTAAGTTTTATAATAGATTATGAAGCATTATAAAAGTTATTTTAGATGGTTACAAATAATATCATAGAAAATTTCAATTGGAAAAAAAAAAGTGTTTTAATTTATAATGTATCAAGCTAATGCCAGGGATTACATTCCATGTAAGGGTATTCTAGTAAAGTGAACCTACTTATTTCTAAAATTTCTTTTATTTGCAGAATCATGCATAAAAACTATATTTAAATCGGCTTAGTTGTGACAGGTGGTAAAATTTAAAAGAAAAAGTTTTTGTTTAAACGCAGATTAAAGTTTATGTTCACTCGATCACACAGTATCCAAAATTTATTATATATATAAGATTTGTAAGTTGGTCAAAAAGTAAAGTAAGAAAAAACAAACCCTCTTATTAGCTTATGAAGAAAAAAAACATGAACAAAAAATGTTCAAGCCTACATAAATGCTCATGGAAGTAAAATAACAAAGAAAAAAATTAGAAAAATGCATGCAGTTAAAATAAGATTTCTACGTAGTTGTTTTGATCTGCTAAGCTACATAATACATGTCAACGATGTCATCGCAAGTAGCATTTATGTTGTTGTTTTTTTCATTAATTTATGTGTTCTTATTTGCTGCATGTTAAGTGGTTATCAGGGATGGCCAGATTATTATCCACTGATTAACCAATAAAGGAGAACTGACTTCTTGAATGTCTGCTTTTGGGACTTGCAGGAATTTAGGCAAATGATTATGCAGTTATTTTAAAATATTATCTATTGGTGTTCTGCTTATCTTTTAACCTGTAGTCTTTCTGTGTGGAATGGCCTGTGTTTAAATATTCTGATTTCTGATAATATTGTATGTTGTGTCCAAACCTTAAAATTTAAATTATACAAAAGAAAAAAACATGGAATTTTGGAGGGAAGTGATAATTTATATTTACAATAAGTTTTAAATCTGCCTCACCTCTTTGTGCAATTTGTATGATTTTATTTTGAAGAGTTGGGTGAATAGACTAATTCTATCTAATTCTCTCTAAATTGTTAAATTGAGCCGAGCATGAGGTAACTTAGTGGTTTGTAAAAAATTATCTTCAAAAGATTATTTAATTTCTTATAGCATTAGTCTTAAAAGCTTTGGTTAAAATATTTTCTACAAACTAATTATTTTGCATTTTGATAATTCCTGTGTTCTGATTCATTTGAATGTTGGTGTAACTAGCATTACCAGATTGTAGTATTTTTTTATTTATTTTCAACTATGCTTTAACTTGTTTTTGTAGAATTTAGAAGCTGAAGTGGTAGCTCCACAAATAGGAAATTAGGTTTTTGTTTTGTATTTCTTTAATCTTCCCCAGTGGGGCATAGGCCTATTTACTAATTACTGGTATTTCCTAGTATTAGTGTCCAATGTCTGAATATTGATTGATTATATGGCTACCTTTAAACCCCGAACACAAACATTGGATTTAACAATAGCCTGTGAGCATTCAGCAGTTTGTCATATGTAAAAGTGAAATGTACCATTTTGGATAAAGGGGAGATTTCAGTAATTAAATCAAAGTACTTGTATCCAAGACTAAACACTTTATTGTATTCATTTGGTGGTTATTTTTGTTTTGATGTTAATTGTTTATTTTATTAACACTCCAAGTATTTACTTCTGTGCATTTCTCTATTAACTTTGTTCGCTGTTTGCAATATATTTTTCTAAATTCTATTCCCATTGATCTATGACAAAATTCTTTTGACATTTTACCAACATATAAATGTTCTTCTAATATATGATTTTCAACTATTCAGGTGAAATTTAAGTAGTTTCAATCCTAATCTAATCAATTATAGATTTATTAAACATCATTTTTATCACCTGAATGCTAGCTGGTTTTCCTAGCAGTTCTTTAGAAATCTCATTGGGGACGTGTGAATAAACCACTATCTTTATTCAATTAAAACTAAATGAGCTTTGGTTCCCTAGTTTTTGGTTTAGGGTGGTAACCTTAGTAAGATTGAACCAATATTAAAACAACTGTATCATGCATAATATATATTTCTTTTCTGATATTTGTTTGCTTTGTACACAAAACCCCAAATCACACAAACAGTTCATCTGCTACACACATGTCACTTTAATATTCAAAATTTGTTGTTTCCATAGTTGCAGAGCTGGTGTTTAATATGTATGTGGTTTTGTGTTCACAGCCAAGAATGCCGATGGAAAGGTTGCTCCTAATAATTACTGCGACTTTTGCTTGGGAGATGCAACTGATAACAAGAAAACCAAACAACCCGAAGAGCTGGTTTCTTGTAGCGACTGTGGAAGATCTGGTAAGAACAAGAAATCCGTATGGGATAGCTGCTTTAATGTAACACACACACAACCGTCATGGCAACTTTTAAATAACAACGTCTTTTACTATGTTTTTTCTAAAGGGGTAGTGTTGACAGTATGACACCCAAAAATAAAATAAAAAAACTCTTTCCAAATTTTTTTCTAAACACTGAATTAATGATATTTGTCTAGTAGACTTCTGAAGTAACAGCAATCCAATACCACTATATCACCTGATTCACCTCACTTATATTGGTGGTAAGTGCTGAGATATATCTTTTGTTCCAAAATGATCTATTAAAAAGGAAATACTATATTACCCTAAATCGCCAACATTTCCAGCCTTAAAATTATTACTTTGGAAGCTATGTCGTACTAAAATAATATGTGGGAGTCCGATGCCAATGTTGTAGTGGGGGATAGAGAGGTACTCAATTGTCGCTTAGTGATTGGTTGTTGAGTTGATATGTGATAATACGGTATTCAATTGTGGCTTACAGGTCATCCTACGTGCCTGCAGTTCACACCCAACATGATCATCTCTGTGAAGAAGTACCCCTGGCAGTGTATTGAATGTAAATCATGTGGACTCTGTGGAACCTCTGATAATGATGTAAGTGTGCATTTCAGGATCTTTGTTACTGCCAGCTTTACAACTTGAAACAGAGAATGGATCTTTTCCTCAAATGAAATCGTAGTTTTTTTTTACTCAGTACATGTAATAGTTGTCATCAGGTGTCTAAGGAAACTTCATCAACAAATCAGGAGGTTGGGTTGCCTGGATCCTCCTGTGTCCTGCACATGAAGCTGATTTGTTGTGGTGTCCTGTAAATGTATTGTGGCACCTACTCTGTTACCAGCTGTGTTTAGGGTGGTTTCCTTCTCCCATTGGGCTGGCAAGCTGACATATGAGTGAAATAACCTAAAGTATGGTGTAAAACCCCAATCAAACTAACCAACCTAAGGCCCCAACAATCCAGGTTACAGCTTGCTCTGTTTTCTTTACATGTATGTACCTGTTGCACATCAGTCTATTTGCACAGCGTTGACCTCACACAGTACCACTGTTATATCAGACAGGTATAAGTATTGACATCAGTTAACTGGCACAACAGACTATGAAAATATCACAGTAATGTTCTCTTCTTATTTATTTGTCCTGTAACTGCTCGACCACTTCTTTTGTTTGTAGGACCAGCTTTTATTCTGTGACGACTGTGACAGAGGTTATCATATGTACTGTTTAAAGCCTCCATTGGCAGAACCCCCTGAAGGTAATTTAGTCATTCTAAGTTCATTACAGTGTAAAATGTTATTCAAAGCATCTTCTTTCCATAGGATGATCACGTGGCTATTCAAATCTCTCGTACAACTTTTCCTCTCTCAAAATATGGTTCATGTTATTAGGAAGGAATATTATTCTGAAACTGATCTGTAATGTTGTTCTGGTGTTTGCAAATTTTGTTCTTTTTTAGCTTTATCCAATCAATGGTTGTTCATTTTAATCAATCAATGGGCAATGTGCTTCAACCAATCAGTGATTTGCTTTATCCAATCAATGAATGATTCGCTTTAATCAATCAATGGGCAATTTGTTTTAATCAGTCAAAGGGGTGATTTGTTTAATTCAATCATTGGGTGATTTTGTTTATGTTGTTCTAAATTAAGAAGAAAATATTGGTGCAAATCTGAAATGCTCTTTCAATAAAGGTAAATTTCTGTATGTTACAGGTAGCTGGAGTTGTCATCTGTGTATTGAAGAATTCCATGGGGGCAAAAAACCAGAGGGCATGCAATAATCACATCATTGGTCATCTATAACTCATCATAATTCATTATCTGTTAAAATAGGTTTTGAGCAACATTAACATAAACATAACCTAAACCAACTCACTTATGTTCCTAAGATTTGAAGCCACCACATATTAACCAAATGATGTTACACAGGTACGTGAAGCAGGTGCTTGGTGAGAGTCTCCTGAGCTGCCCTAGTGCTATCGGAGTTAAGAGGGATTAGGATCAGATTAGTTCTGGTGTCATCTGGGCCCTGTTAAATGGACTCAGTTGTGTTGATTGAAGCCAGCATCAATGGAGTGATTTCCTTCACCCAGTGATGACACTGTACATATGAGTGAAATAACCTTAAGTGAGAGAATCAATCAGTCATGTCAGTGGATAACTAGATAATATTGTTATAAACTGACATTATGTAGCATTGTTTTTTTTTTTCATATTCATATTTCTCAATAAACGTGAAAAAAAGAACCAATTTCTTGTTTAAGGTCATTCTTGATGGTAATTATGACAAATTCCCCATGTCTGAAGACATACCATAATCCAATGACAATAAATTAAATAATGCTAATTGCTAGGGTCTTCTGTTTGCTTGATTTATTAGCGTTTGAAGCCATGTTCAAGTATATTCCAGTTATGTGACGGTGAACAATTCCAACAAAAAATAGTTTCACATAACCAAAAAATGTGAAGTCACACAGAGAACTCATAAGTGTCATAACCCTTAATCAATAGACCTATGCTATGATTTCTTGGTCTAAATGATACAGTTCGTGCTTCACCATATTTCTGTTATTACCTTTTCACAAAATTCCTGTAAGTTTTCCACAACTATCTATCCAGAAACTTGCCTCAGAGAATTTATCTAGAATATGAGTTGATGTATCGATTTTAGATACCCATGTGCCAGTGTGATTACCTTTTACAAAAATGTATATATATGCATTGTCGCAGCATTGTATATCATAGAGCAAAGTTACTACTCCAACAAAAGATGCACATGGATGCACGGTGATTCAATATATCGGTTTATCAAGAATCCTTGATAATGGTTTTAAAATAAACCGAAATATTGAATCACCATGCATCCATGAGTATCTTTTGTTGGAGTCGTAATTTTGCTCTACTTTGTAAAACTAATAAGAGGAATAATGCTATTTGCATTGTATATGTATAAAGAGTCTTGTCCATTTCATTTCAATCTGTACAAAGTCATTCAGATGGGTGAAGGCCCAACGAGGGCTGGAAACCCCTTATGTCTCTGTAATACATGTATAAGGTTAAAACCATGGAGGTATAAGGCAAAACAGCTGTTTAAACCTCGATGAGTAGACTAATAATGGTAAGAATCTACCGTTGGGATATGACTTTATAGTTCGGAAAATATTGAAACTTTAACTTCTGAATCAAGTTAAATCAAAACTCAACGTGAACAAAAAAAGTTTGAAACGTCGAACTTGCCAAAATATGCAACTTGCTGACAGATTATCAATTACGACCATAGTTAATGAAGTGATATCATAAATGTTAGCTCCCATTGCGTATTTTGTGAAGGTTCCTACAAAGTTCTATAAACTATTGAGTCGGAACACCTATGGCAGTGGACTATTGGTAGACCATACTGCTTACGCTAACCAATCAGCGGCTATTTAAACCCTTAATTTTGTTACAGCGGCTGATAAATTACGTGAGGTTGGCTACCAGCAGGAGTATAACAGAGGGAGTTAATTGAGCAATGTAGTTAGCGAAGTTTAAGGCTGCATTTGTTTAGGCTACAATTGTTCTATGATCGCGGTCGTTCAACAGTGTGTTTGTGAAATAACTATCTGGAGCCAATCACAGTTTGTACGAAGATTCAGAATAGTAACGGCTAAAATCACAGTTTGTACGAAGATTCAGAATAGTAACGGCTAACAGGGGATTCTGATTCAATAGTGACAACTATTTCAGCCTCGGCAAATCCCCCCTGATTCACAACGGCTGTAACAAAAGGGTTCGTTTGACTCAATGGCGTACTGTATTGTTGCATACCTACATCTTTATACATTAGTCTATCGTAGATAAATTGCAAATCAGATTGGTTCAGACAGTTAATACAGTGACTATTCACTCACTTAAAAGGTGAACAGGGAAAGAAAATGTTGAAACTAGCTGAATCTGAAGTGGCATTTATGATATACCGTACTGTTCCTGAGATAATCTATAATATTTATTTCAGAAGGTGATTGAATTTCGGTGTAAGATTCCACATATGTTTACTACACTATTCTAAAGTTCCAAGATGGTGGATGGGTTGAAGCTTCCTGTGCTCTCTGAGCTAAGGGGCATCAGGAAGCCGATTTGTTGTGGTGTCCAGTTTTCTGTCCGGTTAATATCGGGGTGTGTCTTGTGCTTCGCAAAGATAGATAGTTCTATCGCTAAGAGTCATTTCCTCCGCCTATTGGGCTGGCACGCCGTAATTTGAGTAAAATAACCCTAAGGACGACGTAAAACCCCAATCAATCAGTCAACCACTCTAAAGTTTCAAAGTAAGTATTCCTTATTAATATTTCAATTATGAACACTATACAAAGAAACTTTAACTGTGCGTCGAAATATCCAAACAAGGTAGGTATGTAGAAGTGGCAATTTCTTTACTATGTCGTCAGGTCACCACAATGCTTCATCTTTGGCATCCACCACAAAAATATTGGAATTTGTGAGTCCATTGTTCAAGCCCAACAAGCGGCGAAGAAAACCTCCTTCCAATTCAGCACCATTTGCATGGTCCATAAACTGTGGCTTGGATCCAGAGGAGTTGACTAAAGTATACCAGGCCATTTGCCTTGTATGTCCATTGCTTGTATCGATGCATGGGGCTCCTGAGTGATACGTGATAGTCCATGATAATTACAAGCTTACGGTGCAATGTGCATGCTGTGTGATGTGAATCAATACTTGTTGGAACAATCCACCCTGATCTACAAGCAACCCCTTTGGATCCTTCTTATCCTCTTATAGTGTTCGATGTAATTTGCGCTCAGTAAGTCTCGTCTGCTTCTACTCGACATCCGGGCACATGCTTGAAACTATGGTTGTTCGTTTTGAACATCGATCCTCAGAATGGGTTGTCGTCTGTTTGGGGTTCAGTTATATGACTGGGCGGCACAGTTATCACCTTTTTAAACTTTACGTTTGATGTTATATATATTAAGGAAAAGTAGCTGATACCCGGAACTGGAATAAATCATCTCCTCACATGACGCGACTTAATGCAGGCCCTGTATAAACGTAGAAGTTAGTACTGCACAACTTGCGTTTATAGCGTTTACATCTTTTACCAGCTCACCCCTTTCGGCTTATGTAATAGAACCTATTTCTTTAATTCCCTTTTCACCCACCACTGTTGCCGAATTGGTGTAAAATTTGCCAACTAGGGTAGGCCTATGTGTAATCTCGGGAATCAGCGGCTATGTAAACAGGGTTTTTTTTTAAGGATCTTTGAGTGGCATTTAGAAACTGGAACACAGTTAACATTTGTTTTATGGATAACAACTTATTTTGTTTCGGCCGCTTGTGATTACGGATGGACACTTTACTCTAACCAATACATACAAACTATGATTGTCTCCCAATACAGTTATTACACAGTCAGTTACACGTATTAGGCCTTGACATAAACAACAACAAGCCTTGGTGATATGATCTAATTGATTGACAAACAAACATATCTTTTATATATAACCAATGAAAAACTTAATCATTTTTACAGCCACAAATGTCTGACAGATTTCAATTGTACCAAACATTGTATTGATATTACACAATATATTCAGTCCTGTTCTATATCGTTCTAACAAGGAGCATCACTCAAGGAGATTAAATTAAGTTAAACTTATATTATAGAGATCATTCATTTTTAACTTATTCTGTAAAGTCTTCGCACTGGTTCGAGGATACCTCCAAACTAACTTGTAAAACAAAATATCTGAACTTGTTCGGTTTTGCCGACAACATTTAGGTCGTTTCTGCAAAGCTGACCTAGAGCGTGCCAATACGTGCCAAAAAATATATCTGAATCTAGCATTGAGAAATAATAAAGGCTGTTTTTTGTTTTTCCAGTGACATGATGTATTTGCAACCTTTAGCTGGAGCTGGAGAGCCTGAGTTTTAAAGGCAGTGTTACATTCAATCACCCATGAGAAGAAAAAAAATTCCAACAAACCTTAGCCTGAATATCGAAAATTTCAACCAGATTATACATACACAAAAAGGTTTCCATGTGTGTGTGAAATGACTGAAATCAGATCTTCATGTGGCTGCTACATTTATTTATTATATAAATAAGATAGCAAATTGTTACTGAGTTAAAATAATATCTAGCCATAGCATTATTCTCTGATGAATTTACACACAAGACCGGAGCTACGCCAGAAAACGAAACACAGGGATTGATGACTGGTTATCCAATATTTTATTAGATTGGCTGTTGGTAACGGTTTTTAGCAAATTGAATTATTGAATCCCCATGCATCCATCCGTATATTTTGTTGGTGTCGTAGTCTTGTTCTGCCATGTCCAGTAAATGGAGATTGAAATTTGACTCCATTGGAATTCTATGAGTTGCTCTGTTAGTAATTACACATCAAGTACAGCCCTTAGTTTAAAGGAAACTGGAGCTCGGGAAATCCCCAAATAAGCGTCTAGAGGAAGAGACACCACACCATCTGGACATTTGAACACGAATCTTTGCAACATAGTAGTGAGAAAGAGAAACAGTTCCATTTTGGCCAAACTTTCTCCAGGACAAGCTCTTTTGCCTGAAAAATATGAATACATTTGTATGAAATGGTTATTCCAATTATGTTCGTCCATTAAAAAGGTCTGTATGAATTTAAAAACTGTGACATCGTACGATTCCTTAGAATAAAACCGAAAAATCTGATGTCATCTTACATACACACCTTCATCTAAATCTTTGCCGTCTCCATTACAATTATATCAATAATAGTATTTTTGTTTTTCGGGATGACACTTTCGGATACTGAACAGATTCTAGTTCAGGAAATGTTGCAGGCTGAGACCCTTGTGGGAAGCGAACCCACGACCCTCAGAGTCAGGCACCGAATAGTAAATGCCGGCCACCATCCTGCTGGCGACTCGGTTCTTGATTCTGAGGGTCGTGGGTTCGATTCCCGCAAGGGTCTCATCCTGCAAAATTTCCTGAACTAGAATCTGTTCAGTATCAGAAAGCGTTATAACAAAAAACGAAAATACTGTTAACGGTTACATTCTAAACGACACAAAGACCTTAGATAAGGGTATTATCATTTTCTAATGTACTTGAGAAAATAAAACTTATAAAACAACAATATTACCTGCAGAAAACGGCAAGAAGTGTTCACGTTTCACAACTTTCCCATCAGAGTCTAAAAATCGGCTTGGATCAAATGCTTCTGGATTCTCATATACTTCAGGGTCTTTGTGTAAACTCGTCAGTACAGGAAGTATGACAGTTCCTTTAGGAATTGTGTAACCATTTAATGTTGTATCTACTACAGCTGACCGGGGTAAATCCAAATAAGCAATATCTGCACAACGCTGAATTTCCATCAACGATGCTTCGACATACGGCATCTGTTTTCTATCAGCCATTGAAGGGAGACGACTCTTGCCAACCACTGAGTGAATCTCTTTTCTTATCTTTATCTGTATATCTGGGTTGTCCATGAGATAAAGTAAAGACCACATAAGAGTTGTTGCCGTTGTTTCTGAGCCAGCGGAGAATAAATCCCCCAGTATCCTCATCAATTGCTCATCTGAAAGTTAAGATGTACGATTTAACTACTTGCCAGTAAGACCATTTATTTATTCACAAACAATTGAAACAGCTTGTAAGTGACAAACACAGCGTATCTGATTATCAACTTCACCACTTACGGCATAATACGAGTAACAACAATGTATGTCTGCCTATGCTTAATTTAGGTTAAAGTTATTTGCAGGGCAGAAAAGGCCCATTTCAGTGTCATAAAATAAAGAAACAAATCATTCTCCCTACTGTCGACTCTAAGGTATTGACAGTCCATCTTGTTGTTTACAAAGAAAGAGTTATCCATCTTTGCATTGAATATATATCATTAACTTCAGTTCAGTTTTCCGTTCATCATCAATTCCAAAATAGCAAAAGGCCAATAGTTCAACTTGATCTGGTACGTACCACATTTCATCAATGAAATGTGAATCGTTTAACCGTAATGCTCCGAAATCAAAGACTGACATTAACATTGTCTCGATGCAAAATTCTTCACATGAAAACAGACTTTTGCTGAAAGCTCTAAATATCAAAAGACCAGTTCGCCACCTCTTAGTGATGTATGGCAAGTTCATAGAGGTATCTTGAGTGGTTTTGAAGTTATGCTGCAGAAACAAAGGTTAACATTCATTTTTCTTAGTCTAATTTCTTTCTTTGGAAACTGAATACAATATTATACCTTCTGAAATCTTTAAATATCACAACGCACCACTTCACCACTTGCTTGATATGAAAAATTTCATAATGACATCTCGGTTTTGCAGTTATGCTCCAGAAATCAAGGCTAAACTTAATTATTTCTAAATTCAGTTCATCACTTGCTTGATTTCATAATGGTACACATTTCAGAGATAATGGTAAACAAATTACGACTTATTAATTTTAATTTCTCTGGAGTTTATTGAAAGAATCGTCCATGTTTTCTAATAGTAGTTGAACCCTCAATAAAGCCCTTTTTAAATACTTTGCATGGCTTACCTTCAAACGTCGAATGGTCAACATTAGTTTGTTCCATCTCTGCCAAATAACCGTCAATGAAATCACGTAAATTATTTGGGTCAAATGATTGTTTGTGTTTCTGGATCTGTGCATTTAAGAAGACATCAATCTCGTGGACGTTTTGTACCACTCTACGGTAATGGAATAAGTCCCCGGGCAGGTATTTCAACCAAGGCAAAAAGTTCAGCGCGCCCATGCTTATCTTGGAAAAAGTGTCAATGATGGTTTCATATAGTTTTTTAAACTCCGGATCGTCATGCTCATAACGTGAACCAAACACTATAGAGCAGATGACATTAGACACGGACGTGTGGATGAGTGTCCCGATAGAGAAATCCGTCCCACGGGTTTCTTCAAGACATTTAAGCAAAATTTCCAATTCTTCCTGGATCTTTCCTTCAAGACTAATTCTGCCAAAACCAAAATCTCTCAAGGTATGAAGAGTGAATCTCCTTTGCTGTTTCCAAACCTCGCCATTGGAACTCGCAACACCTAAAACAATAAAATCAATAGGTATTAAAACCTTCTTACCTGTATACACACAATCCTGGTTATATTGAAACCAACACATTGTTACCTCATTACTGATTAGGTTATGTGACATTCAGTTTGCATTGACTAGCACCTCATGTAAGCTTTTCTGTGGATCTATGGTATCAATGGATTAAGGTATCATGTTCTGACGGCAAAAAGATACGTTTGTTTCTGGTAAGTGCTGGTTTATGCTTGTTTTGTCCATGACTTCGTTAGTTTTCTGGTAAGTGCTGGTTTATGCTTGTTTTGTCCATGGCTTCGTTAGTTTTCTGGTAAGTGCTGGTT
>JAVFBZ010157518.1:0-18269 GCA_032466195.1 Katharina tunicata | reverse complement strand
GAACATGAGATAATTTATCAACTTTAATTAGTCGATATCCCTGTGCCAGTGTGATTACTCTTGACAAAATATATAAAGCAGCATTTAATAGGCATTGAAAACAGTAGCCAGTCAAAAGAAATCAGGGGCCGGTTGCTCAAAGCAGTATTAAATATAATCCTAGATTAAATGACGTCACGCCATGTTGACGGTCCATCTCTAATACCGTGATTTAATCTTGTATTAGCGGCTAACACTGCTTTGAGCAACTGGCCCCAGGAGGCCTGGTGTTTTATCTTTCACAGCACATTCTGATTCATTGTACACTCTAAAGCCCATGAATGTACTGAGCACATCGCCTCAGACTCAACACTTTTTGACAGGCTGTGGGTAAAACTGCCAATGTACACGTAGACAAATTCCACGGTATCCATTTGTTTGACCTTCAGAACATAATGTACTACACTACTAATAATCTACATTTCGTGCATCTAAAGCCATGTGAAATTCGCTTGGTTTCTCTACGTTTCAAATTGTGCATACAGCATTAAATACGCATGTGGTTTACAGAATTTCAGATTTACAGGCAGATTCATACACCTATCACAGCCGAGCTAAGTTACGACACCACAACAACGAGTATGAGGCATTCTGATATGTTTGTTATTAATGATTTTATCCTTTACTTTAACACGCCAGGTATCGAGTCATACATGTACATGTATGTAGCTAGACAAAATAACTACAAGATACAAATAAACTTCCGTATTGTTGTGAAATATTAAAGCTGAGAATTCTTTTCTAAACAGAAAGATACAGGAGAAAAGGAAACACTGTTTTACTTCTTCTTAAATGTGATTTCACCAGAACTTCATCAAATATAGCAGCCTATTAAACTAAAAGACAGACATAAAATGTTCAATCCTATAAATTTAAACTTATATGATGAGCGTTAGTTAAAATAAAATAGGCCTTGTAAAGTAGACTTTGTCTATGAAGCATATAAAGTAGACATGCAGAAAAGCAATCAAAAGGCTCAAAGATTTGTTTTATTTCTCATGTATTTAGTTTGTTGTCTCTGGGGTCCTCAGATAATAACAGTTTTACCATACCTTCATAAAATAAAGATATATATTTGTCAAGAGTTATAACAATGGCACAGGGATATCAACTAGTTAAAACGGATAAATCATTATCTGATGTACTAGATAAATTTGCAGAGACATATATATAAAAATATAATAATAACATATATATAAGATTTGCTTGAAAGCCTTCCTGTGATGGCATTAGGTAGCTATGAGAAACATTATTGATATATGCCTAGTAGGTGATATGTATTGTTCTATCTTTGGCACTTCCTATTGCTTTTCTAGAAAAGTAAACCCATCTCTTAGACCAGATTTTATCTGCCACATTAGCATGCCAATACGCTATAGTTTTTAACTATCATCCCGGATGCACTCTCTAAAGCCTATTGTTGTAAATAAAAAAAAATTGAATAAACATTTCCTATGTTTAAAAAAATAAAAAAATATTGAATAAACATTTCCTATGGAAAAATTGGAGAGGAAAGTTTTTGTCTCATTTGATTGTTTGTTTGACTGAGGTTTCATACAGAATTCGCTCATATAATTGCATGTCCGCCAAAGCGGGTGAAAGAACCCACCCTAGACGACACTAGCGATACACAAGGCACCACAGGGCATTAATAATACAAGTGACAGGACAGCTCAACAAATTTGCTTCCTGGTACCCATTAGCTCAGAAAACACCAGGTACAGGAAGCTCCCGCCAACCACCCGCTTTGTCTCGTCAGAGAGAAGATCAGTTTACATGGTTAAAGGAAATATCGTTTACAAGTTAATTGATTTGAAGAACCCTTAAAAGACAAGAAGTCCAAAGGAAGCATTATACATGTAGTATGATGCAAAATTGTGAAATCAGAGACTGACATATAATGCTCTTGTACGCAATAACTCGCACCAACCCCAAACTTATTATAGAAAAAGAGATTGATTGGTTCATTGATTGGGGTGGTTTTATGCCATACTTAAGGTTTTTGCACTTAAATGAGAGTGTCCCAGCCAAAGTGGTGAAATTAAGCACCCTAAGCGACATAGAAGATGCCACAATACATTTGCAGGACAAAAAAACAGTACAAGACAACAAATCGGCTTCCCAATGCCCTATAGCTCAAAAAGCATCAGGTTACAGGAGGCTCCCACCCTTGCCCAACCAAAAAGTCATTTTGGTATAGATAGCACATTTCAGATTTATTATGCCATCATCATTGATTGTTGAACATCATTAACGCATTCTAGTTGATCCACTGAACAGCTTAATCTATTCGGAGTTTCTTTACTAACGCATTCATTGCTACAAAGATGGAAAGTGGGCTATCAACAGTGCCTTTGGAAAACGAAAGCCATATTTATTTTTATTGCAATTGAAAATGAGATCGATTAAGTTAAGATAAAATCAGATCGAAATGTTAATATATTTCAGTGACTATATGTCTATAAAAGTTTCCAATTTAATTTAAAGATTTCATTTTACGGCTTAATGTAAATTTTACGTTCTTTACCACTATTTGAGCTACATGTACTATCAGACTTTATAGACATGTACACTAAAGCTCTGGGTAAAATGTACAGAGAGAAGTTTTAATATCTGAGGCCTGTCTTTAAAAGTGTGCGCACATGTAGCTTACATAACTACCAAGACACCCATCAGTGTTGCCATGACAATTAAGTGAAACGAAAGCTACGTTTGCTTCATAAGACAAGCCCCAGCATTTTAACTTTACAAAATCTTTTTTAGCTAAAAAAAAAGTATTCAGTCTCTTTCAACTATCTTATCTACCTGGTAATGGTGAATTTGAAATTCTCGTTAATAACTGTTATTGGGGCTTAATATATATTATCCAACCTGCATAAACATATAGATAACCAGGTTCCTCTGCGAATAAAATATCCTCACAAATATTTAACATAACTCACCCCAAAAAAAACATAGTTTCCTTTTTCTTTTAACGATCTCATATTTAACAAAAAACTTTTGGCTTATAAGTTTTCAACTTCTTTCAACGTTCTTATTTACCTAATTACTATGGTTTAATTGTTGTTGTTGTTACATGACATGTATTGCAGTAGACCTGCACATTTTATGAACATGTAGATTTGCATTTGGTGAAATGTTCTTAAAGAATAGTTAACCAGAAAACATCAATTATTTTATTTAATTATTGTTGTTACATTGTATTGAAGTTATGTAATATTATGTATATATATATATAAGTCAAATGGCGCATCTTATGATTAATATATTTTTATAAAAAGTAATCACACTGGCACAGAGATATCGACTTATTAAAGCCGATAAATCATCTCATGTTCTAGTTCAATTCTCAGAGAAAAGTTTCTAGATAGACCTGAATCTTGAGTTGTTCTGGATAACCTATAGGTGCATCTTGAGAAAAGGCAAAACATGTAACATGTATATTGTGAAAATAAATATGTGGCGAATATGTAACACACATAGCTATTACGTATGGATGAAAATAAGCAAAACCTGAAAAATGTATCGTTTAGGGTTAGTAGTAAACCCCTTAGTCTACTAAATGAAGATGAGGGCAGTTAAGGGTTATCTGATACAGAGATAGTTTCATATACATATATGTGCATGTACCTTTAGATTTGGGTAAAATGTTCTTAATATTTAACAACAACACAGCCATTATTACGGTTTTATGGAAGTTTCCTATTTCTTTGAATGACCTCAATAATCCGATTACAGTGATTGAATTGGTCCTCTTACATGTACACAAATTGCACTTATGCAGAAGATCTATTTGTATATTTTATCAATAGAGGAATATCAAAACCATGTACCTAAAATGGTTAAGCCTCTATCACAGAGTCCTATCATAGCGTACAAGAAGAACAAGAAACTTCCTCCTGTATCAGATAACCCTTAACTGCCCTCATCTTTATTTGGTAGACTAATGGGTTTACTACTAACTCTAAGCGATACGTTTTTCAGGTTGTGCTTATTTGAACCCATACCTAATATCTATGTGTTACATATTTGCGGCTATGCCACATATTTATCTTCACAATTTACATGTTACATGTATTGCCTTTTCTTGAGATGCGCCTTTAGGTTATCCAGAACAACTAGAGATTCAGGTCTATCTAGAAACTTGTCTGAGAATTGATCTACAACATGAGATAATTTTTCAACTTTAATTGGTCGATATCCCTGTGCCGGTGTGATAACTCTTGACAAATAATATTTTATCAATTATAGCTAATATTCTGGGCAAAATGATCTTATATCATATCTTAACAGATTTAAATGACTGGGAACAGTGGAAAGCTAATAAAACACTACTAAATTGACTGCCATGCTTTGTTCAACATGCTATTTGATGCTTTATAATCAGTTTTTAATATTTTTTATCCATCCCATGTTAGACGAACAGGACTACAAGTCCCAATTACACATCATTGTCCAGCTTTACTTTGGGAGGATTTAAAAAAACTGGGTAGGACCAAGAGAGTGGCAAGACCTTCTGCTGATAACTGGCAACAGCAACTCATCTTCAGTATCCTGGCGAACTAGAGGTGAACTGGATTTATGGCCAAGTGCACACTTTTAAGCAACCATTGCCTTATTTCACCTCTTTAGATAGCAATAAAACAGTTTTGTTTAGAAGGTGACCAGCAACAGTATTTTTGATTTATTTTTTACCCCACTCTTTCAGTTTGAACAGACTGAAGTTCAGAACAGTTTAGAATATTAAGCAGGCTGAGGCCCTTGCGGGGCTCAAACTGAGGGGGTGAACTGTTAAATAGCCTTAAAGTTGAACAACAAAATTACTGACCAAACTAGAAAATCAAATATCACATAGATTCTACTGAATAAACATGCTTTCCAAATTTTCCAATTGTAATTTCTTATTTATCAATTTTCGTAAAAATTAATAGCTGAACTTAAACAGACCATGATGCTTTCCAAATTTTCCAAAAATAATTTCTTATTTATCAATTTCAAACTTAAAATTAACTGACAAGATATCCTGATAGCTGGCAATTTCATGTTTACCTGAAGAAATAACGTCAATTTCGCACATTTAATTTGCTAAAAATACTCTAGCTAAAATGGCCTAAACTTTATTTCTTTTAATTAGTGTTAATGGTAGAACTCAATGGTATTTCATGTATTTCAGGGGATTTGACTGGGTAACTTGAAGGGCATTCAGCAGTCAAACGCTAAACTAATTGATGTTAATAATGCTTAATGCCAGAGTGGTCAAATAAGTGAAATACCCTTGAGTGTGACGTTAAACAACATGTACATGTACAAACAATTATATAAATATATCTGAGGATTTGTAGCCCAATTACATTATCTACCTTGTCTACCAAATTTCAATTCCAGTCAAAATTATACATCCCTTGCTTAAGCTCAAATGTTTGGACAGAATATTTATGCGCAGCTGTCAATGAAAGATCACAATTCCATGTCACATGCTCTAAGTAGAATGACCTAACAATACCTGAACATACTATTTACAAGTTAGGGAACCAATCAAAACAAAGCTCTGTCTTTCCCTGTTGATGTTCTGTTACCTTATTGGCTGCCAGGCTCTGCATTGATTGCATGCACACCTGTAACCATGGCTTACTTACTGAGACAATTTCAGTATTAAAGGCACATGTACATGCTTGGATTCACTCTTCAATTTGGACATCTGACAGCTGTGCAGGAATTGGAATTTGTTAAACCGACAAAACGGTTCATTCATCAGGTAAATTGTAATATTTCATAGTTTACTTGTACATCTTGACATATTTTAGTATTAAAGACATGTACTTAGTCAAGCTTCATGTACATGTAGGCATAAAGATAAATTCAGTATAAAAACACCTGTATGCAGCTCAGGTAGCAATCAATCTTTGCATTAGACATGATAAAGGACAAATTATTAATAATGGATCGGATAGATTTAAACTTCTCTCAGTCAAGAAAGAAACTCATTTGCAGGCTTCGGGCTCCATAACATGAACTTTACCAGCGCTTTACATAGAGTGTTATTGTGAGGAGACATTAGACAGTGTTCACATAGATCCTGAATCTCCGTACCTTAGGCAGGTGGTTGGATCAGCCTGGGGCCTTGTGCTCTATCAGGAAGTTGATTTGTTGTGGTGTCCTGTAAATGTCCTGTGGTGTGTGTATGTAGTTGGTTAGGTAGGAAGAAGTTTCCTATGCCCTGGTGCTCTATCATTTACCTCCACAAAAAGTTAAGAATACATTCACACAAATGACTGCAAAGGCTTCCAGTATTTGTGTAATTTGTTTAACATGCTCCTCACCGCCACTGATGAATGCCCCAACAGATCCCCCCCTTTGAAGCAAATAATATCAAATAACACTCAAATAATTGAGAGAGCTCACCACTGTGACCACTCGAGTGCAATATTGTTGAGAGAAGCATTGGCTTTCAAAACACTAAACCATGTCTAAATCAGGGAATCAAAGCCAATAGGCAATTATCTCTATTTTAATATTTAACCATACCTTTCAACTACTAAATTATATGATCTGTCCACATCATCCCTGATTTTAATCTGTTTCAGCTACCTAATGACTACACCTGAAGAAGCTCTCATTCATTGACAGTTAGTTAGTCTAAAAGGTGCTACCTGTTTCAGTTTTCTTTTTCCTATTTTTACCTATTTTCGAAAAAATATAGGGATTTCATGATTTTCAATAAAAATCAAAGTAATAATATTTTGCTTTATTATGTAAGCTTCTCAGTGGTAGTCATTACAAAAAGTTCAGAAGAAATGGTGTTTATGCTTTTAAAATGCGGTTTGAAAATTGGCAAAGTTTTCCTAATCTTGAAGAAATACTTAAGTAGCTATATGAATATGAACCCAGGTACTTGGGTGAGAAGAATCTCCTGAATGGACATTGATTTCACCGATTATTTCCACTCCACAGAAGCCCTACCAGAACTTGAAGCCTTGATGGGATTTCATTGTTGCGGCTTGTGGTCTTTACAAATTACTTATTACCTACAGTGAAAATAACCAGCTGGATGTGTCCATTGAATACCATACAATCTCAGCAGACAGTTGAACGATCCGGCTGGGTTCATCAAAAGAAACAATTTATATTTCGCTACCAACACTGGCTGAAAATCACTGGACTGTTTTTAGTGGGAGACTGAATTGTGAATTGCACAATTTGCGTGACATTGAGTTATTTGAAAGGTAAGAACAGAGATGTGTAGCCAGATTTTCAAAGAGTCTACGAAAGTCATCCCTAACAGGGCGAATTCCTAAGCATTTCACAGAGGATCACCCAGTGTTTGAGTATAACAAACCAGGACTGATTCAAGGTTAAAACATACAGTAAATGATACTCCTTGACCACCCATTTAATGAGCCCGAGGATCAAATCAGTCACAGATATTGAAACAGATGGAGGCATAGTATTCTGAACTGAAGAAAATTTATGCAGGGTAAGTTATAATTTATTTTAACTGCATGATTATGAAGTTAAGTTTACAAAAGATAAATGAAGAATATTTGCCTTTCGAAAGTGACCATTTAGACCACTTGTATTGTTTTGTGATGTCACGTGATTCATAGGATATAAGCACAGACAAACACTTGATACGATAATCAAAATAAGGTACTGCTGTAAATCGTGTTGAATCGAAATGCCAAAGAGTTAGAGACTTTTCTTAATAAAGCCTGCATTAAATAGCACGCATAACTATTGGTATGATTGATTGATTGGTGTCTAATATCGTGCTCCAGGCCATTTTCACTTATATGACGGGGTAGTATTCCAACCAAGCCAGAGAGGTGACACACACTAAGCAATCAAATTTTATATAGGACTGTAAGGAAAAATGTCAAATGAGACACCCTACTTCTGTGAAAATAGGGATTTGAGACACCCTCTTTTTTATTTCTGGCTAATACTATGATTCCAACAAAAGGCAGAGACACTAACACAAACAAATAATGTGGAGTTACTTCAACATATTCAAGCGTTAGCTAACATGGCTTAAATTTTATATAGGACTGTAAGGAAAAATGTCAAATGAGACACCCTACTTCTGTGAAAATAGGGATTTGAGACACCCTCTTTTTTATTTCTGGCTAATACTATGATTCCAACAAAAGGCAGAGACACTAACACAAACAAATAATGTGGAGTTACTTCAACATATTCAAGCGTTAGCTAACATGGCTAATTTCCAACCATGAGGGTCCACCAGTTACAGGTATGACAGCAGGAATGAAAGCTCAACACATGCTGCCTTTAGCCAGAGGGCCACATTGGTACACATTTTACAGCAATAACAGTTCTTGTATGCATAACAGTTTAACACAGACAAAGAATATTATTAATTATTTAATTTCAATAGAACCCTGTGTTGTTCTATTGTTCACAAAAGGTCATCAATTATTTCTCCTGATAATATGATGTAGGGTAGTTCTAGACAGACCATACCAGACCAAAGCCCTGTGAACTGCTGTTTTGGTTCAACGTCATTCCTCATGAATTCACCGTTAATGGCCATCTCGTCTGTGTAACCTGCTCTTTGTGTGTCACGAACTATTTCCATGTAGCAGCTAATCATACAGTTCTTTACAGATTTTTATATTTGCTCAATTCTGAATCATACCATGCTTACAACAGGGTGATTTGGCTCTCACCTTCATTTTTGGAGATAAAGGCTGACAAAATGATCAGTCAATAAACACAAGGTTAGATATATACCGCCATCCAAAATTGCTAAGGGAGATAACCAAAGTGAGCCACAATTGACTCAAGGATATATCACTTACATGTCCATGACGGAAGTGTATCGTAACGTTTCAGTACATGCAAAAAGTGACACTTAAACAACTAAAACAGTGTGAATTAAGTCTCTTCAAGTTCTACTCTTCCGAAAATACAATGCTCTCAAAGTGCTAAGTATGAGACAATGGATGTAACTGGGAACTTACAGCCCTTAGTCAGTGAGAGATGTAGATAAATGATTATTCTCCTCAAACATGAACGTCTGAACAAATGATATAGTATCAGTTTTTTTTTCTACCATTGTTAGTACAAAGCCTTTATAATTCCTTTGTCGTAAAAATTAGACTCTTTGTTTCCTGATGCATTCACAATATCGAACAATTCACAATGTAGATAATTTTATATTGTAGTCGAAATACTCCTTTGTTTACTCGCTTTACGGCTGCTAATTTGTTATAAACCGATTCCACTCCAGGATATCTAAAGCTAGAAAACAGATTTTTTTTTATACATAATAGGCTAAAAAGCATTAAACGAATCATATACATAAATCTGTTTTCTTTGCTAATGGACAGTAAACATTTAACAAAAACGAATAAAATCAATGTTTTTAAAATCATCAGTTATGAATTTGAGCGTTCTTTGCTCAAGTCAACAAGAGCAACGCTAGTGGTACATAATAGACCCGTAACTGGATATAAAGTTTGTTTGTTTGTTTGATTGGTGTTTAAAGTCGTGCTCAAGAGCATTTCATCTATATGGCGACTTAAAATTATTATTTAATTTGCATTGCCGGTGTATGGTGGAAAACCGAGAAGAAACCTTGTAAAAACAACCCTGCGAACCCCGCAGCCACTGGAAAACTTCCCTTATATACCTAAGGTCCACAGGGGGATCAAACCTAGTGCGGATACAGTGAAGGGGGCTCCGTAGTCCAACGCTCAACCACGAAGTGGCCCCACTGTATATAAAGAACTATTGTAGTCATTGTTGAACATACATGTAGGAGCAAGTACAAGAAAATATTTCTGAATGAACCTTAGTTTGAGATAGGTCACCGCCACTTGTTAATGATTACATTAACATTACATTAAGTTTAAAATGGGTCAAAACATTGGAGGCTCCACAGGGATGACCAGAAAATGTTAACAAAGTATCTATTTATAATAAGTGACTTTGATCTATGTGTAAATTCATCTAAATCCCCAGAAAAACCCATCCTCATCTGAGCACATTGACATGACAAAGAGGACACAAGTAAGTCAACTGGTGTTTGCAGTGTACATGTAGCGGATAATAAATTCTATAAAAAAGTATAAAAAAACTTCTGAAAATTCAAGAAATTGTCAAAAAATACATATTCATTAGGAACTATGAAAAACCTTTATATTTTATATTTTTGTCCAGAGTAATCACACTGGCACAGAGATATCGACGGATTAAATTAAATCATCTCATGTTCTAGATAAATTCTCAGAGTTCCTAGATAGATCCGAATCTCAAGTTTTTCTGGATAACCCAAGGCGCATCTTGAGAAAAGGCAATTCATGTAAGATGTAAATTGTGAAGATCATATGTGGCGAATATGTAACACACAGTATAAATAAATTAAAGTCTCTGAGCTCTTATACTTTCCTACGAAAAAAATCCCAGAATATACATTGACAGGATAATGATGCATGAAATGTAAAAAAAGCTGGGTTTATACAAGTTCAATTAAGTACATTGTACATCTAACCAGCTTCGTGTGCCAGTTGTTTGTTGGTTTAAGCAGTTTTTTTTTCTGTATAGCACAGGAGACTTCAGATAATTTCACTTTTTTCCTTTCTTTCTGTTTTTTTTTTTCAGAATGAGAGAGAAAAGTCACCAATGAACAAACAAACTTTCAACCTGAAGTAACAATTTAAGAAGGAACATTTAAGGTTTAAGATGGAAGATTCAGGCAATAATGACACAGATTATGAGTACGAAGATCAGGAACTTTTTCCGTTGGCCAGTGCAGTTGGTTATGGTATAGTCATACCTTGTCTTGTGGTAGTTTGCATTGTGGGAAATATTTTGACAATCACAGCTTTCATAAAGGACTCCAAACTACGTACTGTGTACAATTCATACATAATTAGCATGGCCTCCGCAGATTTACTAATAGGAACCATCAGTATGCCATTTTATGCTGCGTACACCTTTATGAATAGCTATTGGGTATTTGGAGTGGGGTTTTGCAAAGTCTATTCGATGGTGGACTATCTGGCATGTTTGGAGTCAGTTCTGATTATGATTTTAATTAGTTATGACCGATGCATGCTGCTTAAACAAGGGGCAGAGTACTCTGTAAAACAAACTATGCTCAGCGCTAAAGTGCGCATATTACTGTCATGGATTTTAGCGTTTCTTGTTTATGGCCCTGCGATTATTTTCTGGGATATCGTTCGGGGCACCAGCGTTATAGACGCTAATGACTGTGATGTAGAATTTTACAACGATTATGTTTACATTGTGATTACAGCTTTCCTTGAGTTCTTAGTGCCACTGATAAGTATAGCTTTTCTCAATGCCTATCTCTACATACTTATCAGAAACTATTCAAGGAAAAAGCCTGGGCAATTTAACAATAAGCCTTACATTGAATCACACCAGAAGCAGTTCCAAGTTCGAACAGTTTCCATGACAACACAACTTCCTGGAAAAACTCTCACTGACCTTGATGACAAGTTGAGAAAGACGCATTCAGACAAAACTGTGACGCAACGAAAAAACAACAAAGCCGCAAGATCCTTAGCCATTCTGGTTTCAGTGTTTACAGTTTGTTGGATGCCGTACACAATATGTACTGTAATAATTGCCTTTTGTTCAGAATGTGTTGACGCGCAATTTTATGAAGCCAGTAATTGGCTTCTATGGGCAAAATCTGCGCTCAATCCGTTCCTTTATGCTTTTACAAATCAGCATTTCAGATACCATTTTAAATCCGTATTACATTTACAAAAATGTAGCTGCCGAAAGGTAAAAGTCCGTCCTCTAAATCACAGAAAGAACACAGTCGAAACAGTTTCTTCAAATTGAAGTACTTACTACTTACAGTACATGTATGTCAACCAGTGAGCCCATTTGGGTAAATAGAGTACTTCAACATCCACTGTCTCATATTTCTTAACATGCAATATATGTCAAATCACATTTACATGTAGTACAAACCAAAGAGACACTGAGCTTACTGCATGTAGTAATTATAGTAAATTTATTGAAATATGATGAGAAATCTTGTTCAAATTCTTGTTGACTTCAGAAAATTATTAAAATGTATGTATATGGTTCCTGTAGATGGAATGAAGTAGACCACAGGTAGGTGTACTTTTGCATTACTCTAAATTATTTGACTTATTTAACCACCAGAGGTAGATGAGTGCAAATGGTGAAAAAAAAAAAACTATAGAAGAAAAGATTTATTTATTTGGAAAGTGTTTAACATTGTACTCAACAGTATTTAACTTATTTATATGACATCTTTTGGTGGAAGCCCGATAGGAAACCTCTTGATATACATGTACATGTACCTCAGGTAGTTAAAGGGGTTTTGAACCTATACCAAATACAATGAAGGGTACTCAGTAGTCCAATGAGCAACCAACTGAGCCACAGCGCAACAAGTAAGAAAAAAGGAAACCCCAGATAACACTAGCAACTTTTTCCCCATTTATGCGGTGATTCCTCTCTCAAATCATGGCCAAAACTGGAATTTTTTTGATTGACTGATTAGAGAGAAGGCATCAACTTCCACAGGGCAACAGGTCTCCATGGAAGATTCTAGTCTGTATGAACTTATAAGCCAAAACTAAGCCACAAGCCGAGCATTTCTGGCTTCTTTGATAAGTTTATACTGAAAAACGTTTGTTTAGTTTGATTGGGGTTTTAGACGAGGCGGTACACATAGTGTTAGCCAGAAATCAAAAACAGGGTGTCTCATTTGACATTTGTCCTATCTTTCCCATGTTTATTTTGACGGAATAAGGGTGTCTCAAATGGATTTCAGGGTGTCTCAAAGGCACCGAGACACCCCTCAGGCTAACACTATGGCGGTACATGGACTTAAGGTAATTTTGCATGCCAGCAATATTGGTGAAGGAAACGACCATTAATCATACTGGCAACACACCAGACACCACAGTACATGAACAGGACACCACAGTACATGAACCGGACACCACAGTACATGAACCGGACACCACAGTACATCAACAGGACACCCCAGTACATCAACAGGACACCACAGTACATGAACAGGACACCACAGTACATGAACAGGACACCACAGTACATGAACAGGACACCACAGTACATGGACAGGACACCACAGTACATGAACAGGACACCACAGTACATGAACCGGACACCACAGTACATCAACAGGACACCACAGTACATGAACCGGACACCACAGTACATGAACAGGACACCACAGTACATGAACCGGACACCACAGTACATGAACACACAGTACATGAACACACAGTACATGAACACACAGTACATGAACAGGACAGCACAGTACATGCACAGGACACCACAGTACATGAACACACAGTACATGAACAGGACAGCACAGTACATGAACAGGACACCGCAGTACATGAACTGGACAGCACAGTACAAGAACAGGACACCACAGTACATGAACAGGACACCACAATACATGAACCGGACAGCACAACAAATCGGTGTCCTGATGGTCGTGATCTCACAAAGCACTAGGGCGCCTGAATCTCTCGCTAATCAACAGATACTAAAAATGGAGACCCCAAAAAGAATTAAAATGTTTACTCACCACAAAATTATCTTTAAATGTTTTGATGTCACCGAAGAAATCCTCTAAGGCATATCTTTTGGGGTCGAAGCAAAAATACGTAGCTAAATCATGGAAGAGGGTGTCCATCTTTTTATACATGCTGTTCAACACATCGTACTGTTCTTTGGCAGTTGTTATAAATTCGTGCAGAAAAATTAAGGAGAACAACATGAATATTGGAAATAGTGAAAATGACCAGTTATCATACTTTACACAATAATAAAGATGGTATTTATATCATATAACCGTACTAAATATTATTTTACTTAAATGACTCCTGTGCCGATGTTAAAGGCGCAAGAAACCGAATCCTTTCCACAAATCAACTTCAATTTTCCAAGTTATACCACAAACACGAGAAGCTGTGTGTCTCCTATGGAAATCAAACCTCTCAGACTGGAGTTGTTCACAGGTAATTTTAAGGCGTCACAAAAAAGTATATTGACGTGACGTTGTAGAGCAACGGCTAAAAGTTAACAGAGTTTCGTTCAACTGGTCTTATATACTGTTTTATCAAGTACAAGTTAAGAGTAATTTTTTTTGCTGTATGGTTTTATTAACATCGACTCTCTCGAAAAACAATTGACTCTGCAGAGCAGAACAAACCCATCAACTCTCCGGAGGAGAACAATTTCCATTAACAAATTTCCTTTTTGGATATACACGTATGATGGTTTATTTTTGTTGAGGCCATGCCAGCTCAATTTTTGAAAGAAGGAAATGTCACAGGCAACAAATGCGGTCGACACAGACAAACTCAGGATGCAACAATCAATTTGGCTTCCTTTGTTCAGATAGCATCCATGACCTAGATGTTCTTGCTATCAACTCACTCTTGGTAACTATGCCATATTCCATGATACAACGTTTGGACAGAGAGCATGTATAATCTTATTATCACAAAGAGAGGTCTCAGGAGTAAAAGTTTTTTTGATTAAGGTTTTACACTGTACTTCTTTTATATGACAACCATCAAAATTTCTGAAGAAACCACCTGCGACACACTGGGTCCAAAACAGGACGCCACTATACATCAGCTTTCTAATGCCCCTCAGTATTAGATTTGTTTGTTTGACTGATTGAGGTTTTACGCCATACTTAAGATCTTTTTACTCATGACATTGTGTCAGCTGAATTGCTAGAGGAAACCACAGTAAACGATGTCGGCAATACATAAGGCGTCACAATACATATACAGGAAAAAAACGGTACCACAGACACCACAATGGCTTCCTGACGCCCCTTAGCTCTGAGAACACCAGGACACAGGAGACTCCCACCCAACCACGAGCCCCCAGTATTAGAAGTAAAGGATATATTCATGACATCTCCAAATCTGTCACCGGGTGCATTGGTCTTACTGATATTTTTCAGATCCAGTTCTAATTGGTCAATAGACTTCTCCATGAGGCGTATATTCTTCTGTATAATCTCATCAGAAACTGTCAAATAAATTAAACAAATCATCAGATTTAAGGCAATTTTGTTTCTGTGACATTTAACAGTGAACTTTTTTTTTCAATCTATTATAATTAGCACCAAGTTACATTAAAAAGGAAACTGGCTTAAAGTTTTTATTGAATTTTTAGTACATTTTCAAGCTTAAGCTACAACAATAACACAGTGTTGCAATGGCAGTCCCAGATAAGTCAACTTCAACTGTCCACATAGTATTTTAGGTTTGTTGATAGCCAACCACTTTTGTAGATTAAGTTATATATGTATATTGCCGGTGGCACAGTTTAGCTACTCAGACTAAACAAGGTTGGCATCATTTTTTGTTTATTACATTTAACTAGCATGATAAGGAATATGGTGTAAATAGTCTAATGTTTGGAATACAATATTTTATACTTTTATGCTTTCAAAATATACCCAATCATGTTTATGTAAACAATTTTACCTATTGTGCAAAGGCTAATCTATTGAATTGGGAGGTATGTGGATGTATAAAACACAACACATAGCTATGAAGGAATAATCATATTAAAAAATACAGATTGTTTGTTTGATTGTGGTTTCATGCCGTACTCAAGGTTATTTCACTTATATGATGGTGTGCCAGACCAATCGGTGCAGGAAACCACAGTAAATGGCGCTGGCAACATACAAGACAGAACACAACATTTACATAACATTAGCAAAACAGGACACCACAACAATTCGGCATCCTGTGCCCCTTAGCCCAGAGAACACCAGTGCAAAGGACGCTTCCACACAACCAGCCGCTAAAAACTACAGAAGTTTTTTCAACCATAAGAGCATAAAGTGGTATGTTGTGTATTTATGAATTGCATTACCTCTAGCTGTCTTATCTACATGAATTAACTCATCAGGGAATTGTAATAGAGCAGGGTGTTGATTTTCCACCATTTCAACCAGGAAATGTGTTAAGGTGGACTTGTTGTCATTTGTCTTCGTATTGGACAACTGGAAGTAAAGAAACAAGTTCATTTATTACACGAGTTCACTTGTTTAAATGTTTTGAAATCATATTCAAATAGAAAAAAGATGTAAACAGGTAAAAAAATGTAAACGCATTAAGTATTTGAAAAAAATAATAATATTAAAATTTGTAAACAATTGTTTTGTTTCTTGGATGGTGTTTAACATTAAGCTCAAAAGTGTTCCGGACTTAGCTAATACCCTTAGATTTCTCAAAGACAAATTATTTATATATTTATTTTATTGGTCTTTGACGTCATACTCAATGGTATTTCACTTATGTGACGACTTTGCGTTGCCAGTAAATGGTGTGACAAATACTTATGTTTGTTTGTTTGATTGGTGTTTAAAGTCGTACTCAAGAGTATTTCACCTATATGACGACTTTGCGTTGCCAGTGTATGATGGAAAGCCTCGTAAAAGCCACCACACGAACTCAGCAGCCACCGTAAAATCTGGAGAAGCCCAGACATCTGACAAAACCAGCCCACTAGCTCCATACCCACATACATGTTTACCCACATGAACACTGCTCAAGCTTGTGCAGCACATCAAAGTGACAATCATCATTCATCAGGCTTAAGATTTAACAATATTTTACACCTGTGGTCATGGACAATTCTAAAAACTTTTATCAGTTATTTTATTTTTTCCTTCTTTAACTGTCTGTGTGTGTGGAAAACAAACAGTATTTCCACCAGAAGTAGAATTTATTTGATGTTTAATAACCCAAAATGACCCACCTTGGAAAGATAGCTGATTTGGAAGCCAACAGACTGGGCATTTCTGGAGCCAGCATTCATGTAGTTACCCACTAACAGAATAAGCTGTAATAATTTGGCAAATTTCTGGCTCTTTTTAACTTCTTCACAGGCCTCTGTCGCCGCAACTAAATCCTGTAAAAGTAAAAATGTAAAATAAAACAAAGCCAACAATTAAAAATTTGTTACCCAAGAATTAATGGCTTTCAGTATAGAAGATCTGATATCAGTTGTGAGTTTATGATATGCGAGAACAGTCATGTATAATCTATTTGTGTAGTGACCATGAGTATACTGGATTCAGAAGATATACACTAGATCCCTCACTTTGAAGATCACAGGATATACAAGATTTCTTTATCTGATTAGTGTTTTTAGTGTATTTTACTAATAGGAAGAAAACCTGAAAACCAGAAACCTGAACATAACGACCACAGAATATACAGCCACACCAGTGTTTACTGATTCCTTGAAATACAGATGACAACGGCAGCCATAAAATATATTACGAAAAATACTTCACCTTTTAACTTTTCTTAAATCTTTGTAGCAATGACAATAACTCAACTTTACCATATGTCTGTTAAAACAAACCACTTTTTTCCTGATATGGTACAAGTTTGTTGCACTTGGGTTGCACTAATTTCAAATGTTAAGACATAGCACCATTGTCATTATCCTCACCCAAATATTTAACAAAAAAGAAACATACTTACAGGTTTGATATCACTCACTAACTCTGGGAAGTTTCTTTTAAAAAGCATGGATTTTAATCGAGGTACAATTCGTTTTATACTGGACATCTGAAAAGAAAGGATAACAAGATTGCAAAAATTAAACCCATGGGAGGTAACTCTGAGAATAACTATTTCATGTATTCTAGAGTTATTTCCCTTTAATTTTTAATTTTTTTTTTTAAAGTATTTGACACAGTGGTACTTACAAAACAAAATAATGTGAAATTCTCCAATGTAATTTGTAAATTGTTGTAAATAAAATGTTTCTCCAGCGCTAAATATGACAACATAAATGTCATTTTGGAAACTTACTACACTTAGCCAGATGACAAGTATAACCAAGTACACTGTACATATATATACTGTACACATACAAAAAATTACCTGGCAATGCCGTTATAAATAATAATGGAATGGAACTTCCACCCTTCCAAGTATGTTCCTTATAGGATTAATTAACAAAATCATTATCCAATTGTTTTTTAAAATGCCTTTTTTGTCTGGACAATCATTCAATTCTATTAATCATTTCACAACGTGACACCCATGGCTAGAAAAAGTAGGGAATACGGGAATGTCATTGCCGGGAAACTTACGAATCTCGCGGGAAATTTTGACCCAAAAAAATAAAAAATGAAAAACCAATAAACGAAACTTTAATTATTAAAAAAA
>JAVFBZ010157507.1:3379-18269 GCA_032466195.1 Katharina tunicata | reverse complement strand
AATAGCTTAATTAAAACAAGCATTATACAACTCTTGGTTCCTAGGTGTTTTCACTTGGTAAAGTATTAATATCGATCAACAAACAAATAACCTAAATTTCATTCAAGAACGTACTTACTTGAGGTTTGTTGTTCAATCTATAATAATTTTAATGAATAAATATAAAGGAAAATAATTGTAAGTATAGTTTTCGTGAGAGAACAAAAGTATAAGTTTTAAATGCGTGGTAATATTCCCTTGACTGAGCAAGAAGAGACACAAGGATATACAATACTTAAAAATGGTTTTGGAGAACTTTGATTAAGTTTGTAAAAAATAATATAATTTTAAAACGAGAGATACACCTTGGAGACTGCAGTTTTACTAATAACGGCTCATTATTCGTATTCGTACGTATATGACACAATTTGGATACATCCTTCCTTACTTTTTTGCGTATAAAAACCTCAACTGATTTACAGAAAATAACGTAGGACAATTTTAGGAATAACATTTAAGCTTATTTTCAGATAATTCAGGAGTGAAATAAAGATTCTTATTATCTAAAGACCATACTTCTGTACCTGATATTTGTCGTCTGTCTGTCTCCGTTTCCATCTGAGAGGTTTCCAGACAAGCACCTGTTTGATGCTCGTTTAAATTCTGTTCGAAATCCGAATTACTGCAGCAGTTAGTTTTCTTGTCGAGAGTGTTAACGTAATCATATAATTAACTCTATTATCACTTTATGAGGATTTGCCAGATTTCAAAGCAGTACGCTATTGGACTCCAACGTGACGAGACTGGACACTGTTGACTTTCATTTTCTCCTGGCGCGATACGGATATATTCTCCAAAGCACAGATTACGTTGTGTCACCAGATTAAAATCAAGGATAGAGTTCACAATTGATAGAACCATATATATATCGGTGGTCTTCACCTTTTATCAAAAATACAGTTGAAAATCCATAGATGAACATTCTGTACACAAATGCTCTTTTACGTTTGAGACAATATTGACGTTTCTTGTCTTCGGCTGCAGGGCTGCAGTTACCGAGTATTATGTGACATCTTTTCACTTGGATTCTGATCTGTTCCTTATAGACGACAGAGGGATATATCACAAGTACGTCGACAAGATTACACCGATACACTGTTAACAGTCGTCTTCCATGAAGGGAACTATGCAGTGTGTTGTGTTTTCTCTGGAAACCAATTGAAAGGCCACGAGGCGCCGTTATGTTCTTCTGGTCGTTCGGTCTGCTACGTAGACCAAAATTGGTGTTCCCAGATTTTACAACAGAATGCCATCAATTGGTTCGCATAGATCCTAATATCCAAGAAATGCTAAGGCGCCAAACCAAGCACTTTTCAAACGAAGCTATAAAATCAAACATTTTTTTATTGATTCTAGATAATCCCTTGGGCATGTTTGGTGTGTATTATGCCAACGAGCAAGGTTTCGCCAACTATAATCGGGACCACCAAGCTTCATATTAATAGAGGTAACCGGGTTTAACGAAGCATTCTGGGATACCCAAGCAAACCTGTTTAAAATCAGCCAATCAAATATCAGCGATGTCATATATTGATAGAAATTGTTGACGCATTTAACGAAAGAATCAGTGTTTAACTGTTCATTAAAAGATAATATTTTGACACTAAAATCACGCAAAATATAATGATTGGTAGATTGATTAATGCTTTATGCTACTCTTAGCTGTGTTTCAGCTATGATTTGAAGCGAACAGTTTGACGATTGCACTATTTTCTAATTTTAACATTTATTAATTTTGCATTTCAAATCACTCAAGGCCACACATCAAAAACGTATGTTAATAATAACCATATAGACTATTTTAATTTTAAAAATCGTAGATAATAAGTTTTTCTTCAAGTTTTTAACGTTGATGATACGCGATTCTGTTCAAATCAAAATGTGTAAACAAATTTCAATCCCGATTTTAACTTTTGTATATTATATTTTGTGGTACACACCAATTCCGTTAAGGTACTTCATTACAACATCGCGAGCAATTCTGTCAATAAGTCCTTTTTAGGTTTAACATTGTAGAATTGTAACCTGACATGGTCGAAATCCACAAGTCAACGTGTAAGTGTTTAAATGTCTTCGGATGCAGTTACCGAGTATCAGGTAACAGAATTTCCCTAGGGTAGGACTCTGATCTGTTCCTTATAGCCCACAGAGGGACATATCACAAGTACGTTGATAATACTGTACCGATACACTGTTAATAGTTGTCTTCCATAATACACAAGAACTGTTATTCAAAAAACGATAAATTCATTTTGACTCAATATTTTAGCATTTATTATGCCATCATGCCTAGACAGATTAAGTATACATTATGATTTTACAGGTGCTTTACAAGGTAAACAATAAACCAGACATTAAATACAGTTTGTGTTCTAAGCAAGTAGACAATTAATGTATGGGCGCATGTTCTAAAATTAGGAAAACAAATATAGTTCTTTAGTGGCTTTAAGCCCGTGGCCCAGAATTGGTTTCTGTCTTCTAATTGCTAGGGCATCTTTAAATAATAAGTCAGACCTGTGTCGTAATTGATCTACAATAGATGTGTTAGCTAAAACAATATCATAATCAGTAGGGGGCTCTATACAGTTCTGAGTTACATGCTGGACAAACAAACTTTTATACTAAGGCACTTTTATATTGAATAGGGGTGGGGTCTTTAGTGTTCACAAAGAAATCCATTTGAGTAGTTTGACAACTTACAACAAATTTTACAGGTTTTCCAGTTAATTTCTGTATTTTAGGGGGCATTTTCTGGCCAGTGATTCTCCACGTTTTCCAATCACTGACCAGAAAATGCATCTCTAAAATACAGAAGTTAACTGGAAAACCTGCAAAATTTGTTGTAAAGTAGCAAACTACTAAAATGGATTTCAACAAATCTGGTCATTTGGTATTTTTAGAAATAGTAAGTCTATAGAAATTGTAGTGTGATATTTGCATCAATGTCTTGATGTGCTTTATCTATGAGAAATTGTCTATCACGTGCTTTTTGCACATGTGGCAACACATTTCAAGCGCAATATGTACAACTTGTTTTGTTGTTTTTGTTATCAACTCAATGGCATTTTCGTTCAATATTTATTCTCAATAAGCTACGTAAAGAACGGAAGAACATGCTTGTCCTTTAAACTAAGATTTGATCAGGTAAATGTAGTGCAATGTAAATATAAAATGTTCGATATACCCAGTTAAACCGTTGCTGTTGGACAGAAGCAACGTCACAGATATTATGTCGGATACATGACTGAATGCTTTAGTTTGTAAATATTACTATCATGTTAATTAATACCAGACATACACATAGAATACTGAGACATCATACTAATATTGGCAGCTTCATGGATTAGTTAGGCCGGCAGCAAAATCCTGTCAATAGCTTTTCCTGACGTGACTAGCTGCATGGCATTACTCGCAATATTGAAAAGTCTAAGCATTCACAAGAAATAACATTACAGGTTACACGAAAGGTTTGATGTCTTTGACATTCTTCACTTATTAATTATACCAATATTTCCATTATATCTCCCATTTTTTGTCCTTCTTCTTTGATGAAAATATCAAATGAGTAAGTCACGTGATGTTACCATAGCTGTTAAACACGACTAATGAACAGCTTTATTCAGACAGGCATCATCCAGATTTTAATTTCTGGATATTTCCTCTTTGTCAGATACTAATAACGGATGTGCAGCACCTAAACCAAATTTCAGTTCGGAACATATATACTTAATTAATGTAATGAGGCCTGTTAGTTTAATGTTAATGCTAGGTATACACTTTGGAGATTGGTGTTTCGCGAATTCTGGTGTTTGAGACTAATACTTCATTCTAAGTATAATTCGATTCAATCCGTTTTTCCTGTTTTTTGTTTAACGTAATATTAATTTTAAACTTGTGGTTTACATAACATAAAAATGTGTGATTTTTTGTTACAGAAATCTGACTTCACCATATGGTTATTACCTGGCCTACACTATGTCCCATATTAAGGCAAGGAGTTACAGAAAATGACTTAGGACAAAATCAGGCATGGCATTTCTGTTTACATTTTTGGCTCTAGATTTTGTGACGCATGCTGTTAAATAGACTTTTTGTTATAATTATGTAAAAATCACATTCCTGTACCTGACATTTTCCGCCTGCAAGTCTCCGTTTTCATCAGATGGGTTTCTAGGTAAGCTCCTGGTTGATAATCGTTTAAACTCTGTTCCATATAGATGCACTATAGTTTTATCCTGTTTTTGACAGAGTTAATGTAATCAGATAATAAGCACCATCTTACACTGGCAACATTAATATGTGTAGATTTGTCAGATTTGAAACTGGTACGCTATTGTAGGATTACAACATGATGAGACTAAAAGTATTGACAGTCCAATCCAATCAACAAAGCAAAGCGTTCATTTGAGTCACCGTATTAAAAGCACGGATACAGTTCACAGTGAGAACCAATATTTATCTACGTCGACTTCACCTTTTATCAAAAAGTTGAATATCCATAGGTGAACATTATGTACAGAAAGGTTGTTTTACGATGTTGACGTTTCTTGTGTTCTGCTGCAGTTACCGAGTATCAGGTGATAGTTTTTCACTGGGACTCTGATCTGTTCCTTGTAGATCACAGAGAGACATATCACGAGTACGTCGACAAGATTGTATCGGTACACTGTTAACAGTCGTCTTTCATGAGGGGAACTATGTAGTGGCTTGTGTTTTCTCTGGAATCCTAATGAAAGATCCTTAGTCGCCGTTCGGTTCTTATGGTCGTTCGGTCAACCACAATTGGTGTTCCCAGATTTTGCAACGGAATGTTATCAATTGATTTGCAAAGATATGAGTGTCCAAGTAATGTAAAGGCACCAAACCAAGCAACGCTCAATTCTAAGCCAAATCAATAGTTTTTGATGACTGCTGATAATCCTTTAGTGTGTATTATGCAAACGAGCAAGGTTTCTCCAACTATAATCAAGACGATCGTGCTTCATATTAACCGGGATCACCAAGCACTCTGGGATACCCGGGCAAACCAGTTTAAAATCAGCCAGTTAGAGGGCATGTCAAATATTGATAGAAATAGTTGACGCCTTAAAGGAAAGAATCATTGTTTAACCGTAATTAAAAGATAATATTTTTGATATTAAAATCACGCAAGGTATAATGATTCAATGATTGATTACTGTTTTATGTGACTCCTAGCGGTATTTCATCTATGATTTAAAGCGAACAGTTTGACAATTGTACTATTTTCTAATTTTAAGATTTATAAATTTTGCATTTGATATCAGCCAAGGCCGCCCATCAAAAAGTGATGTGGAAATATAAAATTATTTTCCAAATTTATAAATCTTAGATATATACAAATGTTAAATTTTTCAGAGTAGAAGAAACGCAATTCTGTTAAAATGAAAATCTATAAAATATTCAATCGCGGGTTTTAACTATTGTACATATCCTTTGTAAAACACAGATGCTCTTAAGAAACTTAGAAACAACATCGCAAATATCGTTCGCAAACGAGATCTTCATAGACATGACGGTGTAGAATTATTGTCGCTTTACAGGGTTAAAATCCACACAGTCCACCACTATGTGTTTGAAGTCGTAAAGGAAATCACAAATTACACACTACGACTAAGACTACTTTAACTATCTGTGCTTCAAAAAGAATAAAGTTTGTACAAAACAAATCATAACAAAATGTGTCAAAGTCTGTTTGCTCCTAGTTATCGATCTATCTGTAAACTCTGTTAAAAAACTGCCATTAAATAATTTTCAAATCGTTCAAATCACTCGATTTAATAAATAGAGAGAAAGAACATTTGTTTTGCCTCCACCAGGATATATTTTGATTGGCTAAAATAATATTAGTCATAGGTCCCTTACTTAAATGTCAAGATACATTGTTTATGTCGCAACATCTGATCTTTCTGTAAACTCTGTTAAAAAAACTGCCATTAAATAATTCTCAAATCGTTCAAATCTGCAACTATAAGATGTTCTATGTAAGACATTGTAGATGGTCAACTGGCTGAGTGGTCTATATTTTGCTGTATTGTTGTCTTGAATAGCCATTTTATAGTCTCCATGTGCGTTATACATTAGAAATGGCGTACTTATTGTACATTTTAAAACACCTTTCAAGCGCAATATTTACTGCTTGTTCTGTTGTTTTTGTTATTAACACAATGTAATTTTCGTTCAATAATTATTCTCAATAGGAACGTAAAGAACGACAAAACGTGGATGTACTTTAATCTTAGATTTGATCGGGTATATGTAGTGCAATGTAAATAGAAAATGTTCGACATACCCAGTTAAACCTTTGCTGAAGGCCAGAAACAAAATAGCCGATTCGTCTATATCTGTCGGATAACTTCACAGCTTCTTGCATAAGTAAGGCCGGGAGCCAAATCCGGTCTATAGCTTTTGTTGACATGCCCAAGATACACCGCCTTACTGGGGACATTATAACGCCCAAGTGTTTGCCGGCGATGGGGAAAGATTACATGTTCTTGGCTTTCTTTACTCTATATTTAAACCAACATTTCTACCCTTTTATTTTGACGAAAAGACCACATTGATAAATCACGTGATGTACCACCAATAGTTTTTAAACACGACTACTGAATAGCTTCATTAACACAAGCTTCATCCAGTTCCTAGTTATTTTCTCTTGGTCAAGGGCTAATTACTGATAAACAACCAAGATCGTATTAACGTGAGGCTGTTGATCATTCAATAACAAAATTAAATGGACAAGAAGACGGGTATGGACATAAATACATACTTTGTTTGATGATTTATGATTCTGTTCGCAAACATTAGTATAATTTTAATACTAGCTATACGCTTTGGAGATTGATGTCTTACTAATACTTACAAATTACATATTGTGGTATGAATATTTTCAAAATTCTAGTAATTTTTAATTATTAACACTTATCAATTTTCAATTTCAAATCAACCAAATGCCATTTATCAAAAAGAGATGTAAACATATAAATGTTTCAAATTTAAAAAGTCGTAGATACATGTATGTAAAAATGTTCAAGTTTTCAAAGCTGATTATATGCAATTATGTTAACACCAGAATTTATAAACATTATTTAAATCATGGTTTTTACTATTGTACATTATATTTTGTGATACATATCGATCCTCTAACGGCTCTTATCTCGATCAATGTTTTCAAGCAAGTCCATCATAGGGTTGGCTGTGAAAAATTGTCGCATGACAAGGTCGAAGTTTACAAGTCAACCAATATGTGTTTGCTGTCGTACAGACAATGACAAATTATACATTTTGAAGATGTTTCTTTGTCAAGTAAATGTTTCTAACTGAAGGGACGATGGCCCATATGACATCGCGTTAGAACCAATTTCAGTATATTTCGTGTAGTTTATGCTGGACTTCGTTGTCCGATACAGTTTGCAAATGCATAAATATGTACTCATATATTGGGATCGAGCGCTATACAATATTTTTAAAGTTTAGTGTTTTATTTGTGCTTATTGAGGGGTGCCATGACTTCCCGATTTACAACTGTGTTCGGGAGAACATTAGGAAGCTGTAGACTATGCATACAGCAGAACACAGCTTCTGCTCCTCTGGCAACTAGACATTTGTAGCAAGAATGTATCAAAAGGATTTCTGGGTGCTTCACTTTAAGCCAATATGCACCAGAGCCAAGCATTGCAGCCTTTACGGATGGTGTATGGCATTAAGATCTAGAACCAGTGAAATAGCCTTGGCTTCTGTAGAGAAGATCGAACAAAAAAATGACTGGAGTCGTAGGGAGGCCTGGAACTGCCAGGCTATCTTCAGTCTTTCATCTGTCGTTGTATATGAAAAATGATTCCCGCAACCATCCCTTATCTCATCAAATCTCTGCAGAAAAACCAATGCACATGTGTCAGACTTCTTCTAATCCCGAAGAGCAAACAGGTTTTGGCAGAGAAAATGGAATTGAAATTTGTTTTAAACAGATGCCAGCAGATTCAGAAGTAAAAGTGTCAGTTTAGGTTTCATTCGAGACAAAACGGGAGAAGTCGTGCCTCAAGAAAACTGATAATTATATATAATATATATCCTGTAAGGATCAATTGTAAATGTGGTCTGGAGCTGTGGGCTATCTAAGTTATCAAATATGTATTATGTTTAATTTACCACCATTCTTTCTTGCTTTAAAACGATTTACATAGCAAATCTTGGAGCAGAACTCATATTCCGAAAGCTCAGTAAGATCTGACCATTCGAATGATACTACGGTTAAGGGTCTGTTGATGTTATACGGTTATTTATAAATCTAAGATGCTGTTAAATGTTAATAGGTTCATGGGTTGCAGTTGGGCCAAAGTTACGTGTGGCTATTGAGGCACCTCGCGACGACCAAATTGTCTCTCAGCCACAGCCATCGCATTCTTCTTCAAAACAGAACGCAAAGCATGGCGGAAATGTTGTCCTTAGTCAACTCTTGTGAACAGCTTTTCAGAGGATATGTGGACCTATTTTTACCACACTGATACTACTTTATCCAAATATTTAATATTCGAGATTATTTTAATCATTAAGTAATTTCCTGAAAAGAATGAATTAAATATTCGAACAAATTATTATAACAAAATATAACATTGTTAAAACAGAATAACTTTTAAAAAGGTCACACAAATCTCAACCCTGGACGACATGTTGTGTTACATCGAATATCCTATGTTGACATACTATGGCAAAACACCGAATGTAGTAAATCTTTATCACGCCAAAGACTTGTTGAACAAAGTTTGTAGCCAAGGCAACTTGAGGCAAATATTGCGACTAAAATGTTGCGACAAAACGTTGCGACTAGAGCAAAATATCCGCGCTGCTAATAAATGGCTTCGACTATCTGGCGATCAAAACGTGTTGTCCGTAGATTTAATTTCATTAGTTACAGACACGTCGACTACAGTGTGTGTAGTTATAAGGTATGGTCTGAATGTCACATCTTGTCTTCTTAGGAATAAACACGCCATCCATCTGTTCAACCAGATAGCGTCTGTGTCGCTCCTCCATTCATCGATTATTTAGGCCTGGAGCAAAATCGGCAGACATTTTCCAATCGATAAAATCCTCTTTTATTGATCAAGCGGCATGTATTGAAAACAGTCTGGAAAGCCGAAGTATCCAGAAGAGATAGCTTGAAACGGCAAATTCTTCAATGTATTGACATTAATTAAACATGATTGTATATCTAATTATATTGCCGGGTAGCTTTATTGCCGATAATGATTGCAACCGACAAACAAATCGAGATTCAAAAGTGTTCAATGACAAAATTAGATAAATCGTTTAAACTGATAGCATTATCATAAGATATTGAACCAAAGTTGACTTGTTAGCACGATGCAAGTTAAAAATGTGATCAAGTTTGAAATATTTAGTATTATGGTAATTGTTGTGATGTTGTTCTTTAGTTGATATTTAGTTCTTGTTTGTAACATGCTTGTAATAGCCTTTCTCGTGATTATAGCATAAAATTTAGTTTTATTGATAGCAGGAATATGTAGGCAGACATCGGTAAAGTTTTCAAGATTTATGTTTAAAATGAAGTTAATTTAAATTTAAATATGATTAGGCCTAGCCATCTTAACAAACAACTGTCAATTTAATCTAAAAAATAAATAACATTTATAAGACCGATGATTTAAATACAGAAAACATTATATAGAAATATATAAATGTAATTCATGACTTTGGTTTCTTGTTTATTTTACAAAATGCGCAGTCCATTAGACTCGCAGAGTCATTTCCTCTGATTGTTGTAGACAAACAAAACAGCCCACAAATACAAGTTATAAATAAGTCATGTTACAAACGAGTGGTGACTACGACAGCTCTCAAACACGGCATTACATTTAAAGACTGGGAATACGTGGCTTTCTTTGATGAGCTAATCAGATATTCAGTTATTGGAATAGGAATGAACTAAACACTTGCCTTCCGTTCCTCCACAGAGTACTAATCATACAACGTTTTTTTTTAAAACCAGGTAACAGCTCGACTCTTTGAATAAAGTCCAACAATAAAATACTCTTAGGCTTCCCTGAGATGACACGTAAACTGAAACCTTATTAATTCAGCATTATCCTTACAGTAGAGACAAAATACCTACTATGTCGAATGTAAAAATGATTCCAAATTATCAAACCTGCTTTAACGTTTATTCACTCAAGCGCTAACTTGCACATTTTCATCGTGTATATATGGTTTTTTCGATGTCATTATATTACTAGTAATTTAATGATCGATCAACTGACCCCGCTTGATTGTTTAGCTTTGGGCGCCGTGACGTCCAAATATTCTGATGGGGGTAGCAAAACATTCCATGTTCTCGGCTTTCGTTTCTCTGTGATTTTTAGAAAATGTCTCTGTTATCTCTGGTTCTAATGCCACTCTAGATTAGTGTGATTGGAAGGTGACGATGAATAGCCAAACCAGTGTTTACTTGTAACTTTGGACACAGCTCATGGTTTGACGAACTGTGCTGATTAATGGTATTTAAGGGGTTTAAAGGGGGAAGGCCAGCCATTTTGTAAGTTTATGTGTACTGATCCAGACATGCAATAAAAGCCAAGATATAGTTAAAATACTCAACTCATTAGTTCCTAATTATGTGATTTTCTAACAGGATGTGACGTAGCTGGTCCATCTCTACACAGTTGAGATAACATGAGACTACATAAGATTTGAACAACATCTCATAATATATCAATACAAATATGAAACACACGCGCAGTTTTTTAGGCTTTTTAGCAGAAGAAACAAAAAAAAAAAAACAGGAAAAAAAGAAAACAAGAAGAAGACAAACGTCATTATCATATTCTAGATTCAGCGGTGTGAACTGAAATAAAGACCTAACCAGATTTAAATACGTAAAATCATTGCAATTTAAAAGCCTTACAGGCCGTTTTATATTTACAAACAGTGATATAACTTCTTTATGCCATCCTCCAATATGAAGTATGATTTGATAACATCTTGAACATTTAAAAATTGTGTTGTTCACATACCTGATATTTCTCTATTTGTGTCCGTTTCCATTGGTCCAATTGCTTGATGCTGGTTTGAATTCTGTTGACTTAGAAACAGATGCACTATCTTGTCAGCTACTCACAGGAATTGATCCAAATAAAGAGGACTGTGTTCAATATAAATATGAAAACATGAAAATAGTTCCAGATAGACATGTGAGATACGGAATTAGTTCAGCCTCCTTAGCACGCAAAACCCTTCTGAAGTTTTTTCTTCTTGATCGCGTTGATCTTACTAGTTAATCAACATACTCATCTAAGATTGGCCGCATTATTCTGTGTGGATTTGCCAGATTTGAAACCGAGGCAATTTTGTACGGGCTCAGCTAGAAACTATTAAGAGCATTAACAGCATGTTTTCTACATGCGTGGCATGGACATTATACAAACGATATACAGCTACAATTCAGCATTAGAGACATTATACGTCATTGTTTACTATACTTTTAGGAGATCATCCAATGCAAATCCCAGCTAACAAGCGAACCTCCTTTGAAGAAAAGCGGCTCTATTACCAGCTGTTATTGGCGTTTCTTGTCTTCGGCTACGGTAACCGAGTTTTAGCGGACATCCCTTTGCCCAAGAACTGTTCTAATCGCAGCTTACTTTGATTCAGAAGTGTTCCTAACCGAAGACGCAGAAAGATTTGCTCAGTAAGCCGACAAGATTGTATCAATACATAGCCATAGCCAATCAGTATTCTATGCAGTTTGTGAAACAAATTGAAAGATCTGTATGACAAGCAAAGCGTTTCAATATTCGATAAACTGCATTTGTTTTAAAAGGCTTAAATATGCACAAAACCTTTTTAAATGTTTTAAAATTTGGCATTTGTGTTCAATAAATTTATATTATTATTGTACATGTAGAGTTTGTGTTCTAAAACTTTGCATTCGTATTATTCACATTTATATATTTATTGTCTATACTAAATATTTGTTCATGCAAAATTGCAATCTGGAAAACAAATTAAACCAAAGACATTTGAATGACGATATTTCATTGGGTGATTGTTTGTGTGGTGTTTGTGATGCGGATGCAGATGGGGGAGAAGTCGTTATTCTCATTTGGATACATTCCATTGAAAATAAATCCAAAACTAACACTAACATATCCCGCGAGTGATAGTTTGGATGACATTGCTAGTAGATTACATCGTTAGAGTTCTCTCCTATCTCACGACTATTTCTCAATTTCTTACATTAACTTAATCTGTTATAAAACTGAAATTTCCAGGAATTTACTTTTTCCCACAGCACTGAGAGACTTGCATAATATTCCTCTTAATATTAAAGAATTCTCAAACAAATCCGTTGAAGATTATATCAATGGGATACACATACTCATTTGGCCATTCCTGTGCAAACTGCAGAATTAAGATGGGACCCACTCACTTAAATGTTCATTTATAATATTATAAATGTTAAAACCTGCCAATAGTGTACCTGTAGATGTGAGTAAACCATGTACCACTTCCTGTCTTGCGCAGCCTACAAAGATACTCGTAAAGAAACGCTCACAAAGATATTAAGCATTATTGTACCTGGTGTTAACAACAACATGTACTTGGATAGTGCATCTGACCGTCTTCCGTCAGTTATTCTCGTAGGGGATAACAAATTCCCATTAGAGGAGAACAAATTTATCGTAGCTTACGATTACATGAGTGCAACTGGTACATTTAATAACTTTACACCGTAGCCATTTGAATATTGTGTGTAGATAAATTACTGTGATAGAGGAGTTTACAAGGACAGCTTGGATACGTGACGATGTATCAGCTCGAGTTGTCTCCATTCGGACTATAGCAGCTTGAAGAGCGAAACTGATACGCAATTTTATATAATACAACGGGAGGTGATACAACGACACGTAATCTGCACTTTACTTATAATCTATTTTTAACATACCTTCAGTATTTCATGAAAAATCGCCTTTTCTGAACATTTTGTCAAATTGTCGCGGACACTCAGCACTAAGGGGCGAAGAACGATGTGAAGCCCGCTACTTGAACAAGAGCAGCGATAGTAGTCAAATTTCTGCTATGACAAACAATGTTTTATTTCATTGTTTGTCCCAGAAAACCAGCTAATGTTTGTGCAATCTAAATATCTAAAAAAAAAAGAGCAAGCTATAGTAAATGCAAACACTGTTTCAATGGAAACAAAGAGTTTGTTTACATATATTACTACGCAAATGGAAACCCTGAGAACGTAACCACGTCACGTTATTCTGCACTTGTTTCCCTTTGACTGCTTATAACCATACATTCAACATCAATCACTGGTAGGGGGCACTGCGGCAATGTAAACAAACCATTGGAAAGAATACTTATACCGACCATCTGATACGGAGAATTACCAGATGCCTCTATATCACGTTAGTGAGATGCATAGATACATTGTATATAATGATTGTGTATAAAATATTTCACACAGTCCTATAATATGATAATACAAGTAATACTGTGTGCCTGACACCTAACAAGTCTAACATATAAAAAGCCCTGTGCAGATAAATTTATATAGTACCCCTTCGTATATTTTTACAATTGTGATAAATAAACATTATACAGATAATGACGGCCATAAGAAATTATTGGTATGATAAAGACTACCTGCTTACATTATTTCTTGACAAAGAGAAAGCCCATGGTATGGTCTTTATTCCTTAAAGTATAAATATATATATTTGTTCTGTGATAAGGTCTATGAGATCAAGAGTTCTTGTCGTGTGTTGATGGGACGTATGTATGTCTTGAGAAGAAAGACTGTATAGAAATAGGTAGGCAGTCTTGTTGAAAAATACATTTATGGGGCATTTGGTTGATCTGAATGGTATTTATTAGGGATAGGGAAAGTAGTTGATATTTGACAAAACCTACCTGACATGAACTAATTCTGATAGCTCGCTTTTGAAGGATATTTAATGGAATGAGATGAGTATTATAAGAAATAACAATACCCTGAAAAAGATTACAATAAGTCATGAATAGATATATGAGTCCAAAATATTAAATCAAAAGAGTTTTCCGTATCAGGCGATGTTTTAAAAGGTAAAATATATACCTAAATTTCGAGCTATTTTTATTGTCTATCTCATTTGTGTGAGTGATCAATTTATTGTTTATGGTTACCAATATTTTGGAAGCTCGCGTTTGATTTAAAGCCCTTGTGACATATATAGTATTTTCTATTCAGTAATTATGATTTGAACCAATTGTTGGATAAATGCCCAAAACAGCAATATTCAACTTTAGATAAAAGTATTTTGTGGCCCACGGTATTAAACGTTTAGGCCAAGTCACAGCTATATAGTTTATGTTGTCGTAATCAAGTTTATATATCAAGGCTTGTACATTTGAATGATTGGAGTGAAAGCCGAATTGATTATTATGAATTATAAAATGTCCCTCAAATATTCAGTCATTTTTTTCGCAGCTATTTTTGCAAAATTGTACTGAATGTGCAGAAATAGGATGATAATTGGGAAAATCATGAAAGAACCTGATATAAATACAGGAGAAATTTCCCCAACATTTTAATTTAGAAGATAATGTGTTGCACCTGAAGGAGAGGTTTACGAGGTAGCAGAGAAGAATGGCTATTAATTATTTTACAGGTTAAATAAGTTCAGAGAAGATATCATCATATCCAGGGGAACCATTCTTCAAATTACTTAAAACTTCCATGATATAAGCGAAAAGAACGCGTTTCAAATAAAACCATTTCAGGTTGTGGATCTCGTACGTATTAAAATCTGTGTTGCAGGCAGGAATATCT